>OX442349.1:0-7500 GCA_949357725.1 Hyperoplus immaculatus
AAAACCAAAATGTTCATTCTACTCAAACATTATGCCTCTAAATAGTAAAACAAGAGACACTGAACATTTGGAGTGGTCTCTTCATTTCTTCCAGAGCTGTTTTCAGTTTGTTTCTTACCTGTATCGATGCGAAGGTCAGTGCCGCCCAGATGACGTACATCATGATTTCCTTTAATTTCTTCACAACCAGAGCTTCACAGCCCTGAGGCAGAGAGGAAATGACATTAAGTAATAAAGGTGAAGTAAGCGGTTTATTTATGTTAATATAAGTGTTAAATCGCTCTTTATTCATACAGTGATCACTTACACAATGTGCTCGTTTCATAAAGCCGATCTCTCTGTCAGCTGCTTTGCATGTAATCGGCAAATAAACTTATTGTAGTTTCCCGAAATTTTTATCCAATCAGAACAGAGAACGCTACAAACTGACACCCGTCTCACTCATACATACTATATACACTCCATGGTCTCACTGCCGGTGCACGCCAGAGCAACAGATGGTGAATGTGTATGTGCCTACAATGGCGGAGCAGGTAAAAATCCTTCCCAATGTCTGTTTTGATGGTTTTTATCATGTTTTATCACACTTATGGATCTGAGATGATGCTGGATAACTCGCTGCTTGAAGACCGCAGTGCATTAATGTGGTGACGTAGGGACGAGCGAGGGGACCGCTAACTGCAGTCACTGACAGGACGTTAGCTAAAAGAACCATTCCGCTTACTGAACCTTTAATAGGAGGAGTACAGTGGACAGGGGGGGGGAAATAGAAATAGGATAGGCTGATCGAACATAACAATAACAGCTTGCATAATCAATTTATTTTCTATTTATTGCTACACACTCCATTTATTCATGGAGTTTTACAGGATTAACAACATTTCTAACCAAACAAATGCGAGAGGCAGTATTGCAAGAGTAGGGCCCGACCGACATGGATTTTTTTGGGATGATGCCGATTCCGTTATTGGGGAGGAAAACAATTCAGATAATAGAACAACCAAACATAAAAACACACTAAGATTATGAGACGGTTAGAGTCATTTTCACGTCTTTATTAACCAAACAAAAACTATTTGTGGCCGTCACTGTTAAATCACATTTTCTCTATCTATCATTGTGAACCAGTGAGTGAGTGAGTGAGTGAGTGAGTGAGTGAGTGAGTGAGTGAGTGAGTGACTGACTGACTGACTGACTGACTGACTGACTGACTGACTGACTGTCTGTCTTATTAGTTATTTAGTGCTAACCTCTTGGTACAGGTCTGCAGGTCTAACCTCTTGGTAGTGAGTGAGTGAGTGAGTGAGTGAGTGAGTGAGTGAGTGAGTGAGTGAGTGAGTGAGTGAGTGAGTGAGTGAGTGTCTGTCTGTCTGTCTGTGTGTCTGAGTACTAACCTCTTGGTATAGGTCTGTCTGTCTGTCTGTCTGTCTGTCTGTCTGTCTGTCTGTCTGTCTGTCTGACTTATTAGTTATTTAGTACTAACCTCTTGGTATAGGTTGGTAGTGAGTGAGTGAGTGAGTGAGTGAGTGAGTGAGTGAGTGAGTGAGTGAGTGAGTGAGTGAGTGAGTGAGTGAGTGAGTGAGTGAGTGAGTGAGTGTCTGTCTGTCCGTCCGCCCGCCCGTCCGTCCGTCCGTCCGCCTGCCTGTCTGTCTGTCTGTCTGTCTGTCTGTCTGTCTGTCTGCGTACTAACCTCTTGGTACAGCTCCCCTGGTCTGGCCAGCGTCCCAGTACAGGTGATGAGGTCAGGCAGACAGCAGCTGACGGGAACACTGTTGTTCTTTGACTCTCTGAACCAGCGAGTCTTCCTCCAGTCCGAGTAGTTATGGATCCCACAGCAATGCAACTGAGAGGGGGATGAGAGAGAGAGAGAGAGAGAGGGAGAGAGAGAGGGGGAGAGAGAGAGAGAGAGAGAGAGAGGGAGAGGGAGAGGGAGAGAGAGAGAGGGAGAGAGAGAGGGAGAGAGGGGGGGAGAGAGAGAGGGGGGGGAGAGAGAGAGGGGGGGAGAGAGAGAGGGAGAGAGAGAGAGGGAGAGAGGGAGGGAGAGTGTTAACAATATAGAAATATATGTACATCAAAATATAAACAAAGTGCATTGATTATTATATATAAAAAAAATGTAAGTATATTTTTTGGTGTTGTCCATACTTTAATTGACGGACTGGAGAGGGGAATGACATGCAGAGAACGACCCGGGCTGGATTCTAACCCGGGTCTGCTGTGAAGAGGACTGACAGACAGACAGACAGACAGACAGACAGACAGACAGAGAGGGGAATGACATGCAGAGAACGACCCGGGCTGGATTCTAACCCCCCAAAAATGAATTCCCGCACACTATCTTACTTGCAAAAATGTATTTTAATAAATAGCAATGTTTCAGTACTATAACTTCATCAGGCATACATTTAACAAAAAGGAAAATGTTCTCTTTCTCGCACGCTCACACAAACACACACGCACGCACACACACTAACACATGCTCACACACACACACACACTCTCTCACACTCACACACACACATTATCACTCGCACACACACACCTGTTTCTGCACATAGTCGATGGCGCGGCTCGGGGCATCTGTGTTGGTGCCGTTGTATTGGTCGTAAACCTTCTGGATGGAATGGTTCACCTCATCTTCAACCTGGGAGAGAAATACACAGTGTAATACAAATTTAAAGCTATAGCGCGTAACTTCTGCCGCCCCCACCCTCCCCCCATGAGGAATTCTGGGTAATAAAGAAAGACAGCAGATGATACTAGCTCTGTCCAATGGAGGCACTTTGAAACGGCATCCCTTTTTTTACTTTATTATAAAACTAAATAAAAATGTAGGCAACAGTCTAACTTGAAGGGATGTCCAATACACCTAAACAAATCAACATTAATGAATCACAGCACCGGAGGTTTGCAGCAATATTTATACAAGTTTCCCATCATCTTCCCGTCTTGGGACCAGCAGCAAAAGAGAAATTCCACATATTTTTGCAATTTATCTTCGTCTTGTTTCACATTGTTTCACTCTCTGAGCTATAGAACTATACATGGATTATTGGGTTTGCAATATCATTTTCAGCCCAGCACTAACACACTATATAAAAGAACATTTGAGCTGAAAGGACAATAGACTCAAAATCTCAGAACAAGTAACAGAAAGCTGATAACCCATAGAGACAGTGCATGAAATAGACCACGCCCATCGTGGGGGAAAACATTGAACAGCGCTCCATCCACTTTGTATTGAAGGAGACCCGACTTCTGCAAACAAACTTAATTAAAACTTATTCAAACATCCATTTAACAAAGAAACGCCACTTTCTTTAAAGCCACGACTCTTGTCTGTCCATACGAGCTGTTTTTGTGAAAAATAATTGAGTAATTTTCAATATTGAGGTGTTTTTTCCCGTCCAACCTGGCGAGGATGGAGTATACTGTACATGAGGGTTAGCCTACAGCAGAAGGCTAACATTAACATACATTAGTTAAGAGTTTTGTCTCGATCGATTGAAAATTACTCAATACTTTTTCACAAAAACAGCTCGTATAGACAGACAAGAGTCGTGGCTTTAAAGAAAGTAATGTGTATTTGTGAAAGGCATGTCGTATTACGTTTTTATTAAGTTTGTTTGCAGAATATGGGTGTCATTCAATACAAAGTGGATGGAGCGCTGTGTATTGTTTGCCCCCACCATAGGCGTTAACTTTTCTTCCCGTTACCTTGGCTCTGTATATGTATCCGAGCACCACCACCACACACTCTGTCACAAACACCAGCAGCAGAATGGCAGCAAACTGGAAACACACAAGCACACAGTAAACACAGGCTGGTTAGGTTGGAGACAATTTAATACATATGTCAGGACTACAGGTGATGTTAGCTTGCATGGCCAAATCTGGCAAATTTACATGTTGAACTCTGGTGCTCATGTTAATAAATGTTTTAAAAAAAATTCATTTAATATACATTTAGGACTTTTTTTTAGATATTTTTTTTTGGCATTTGTTATGCTTTATTGATAGTGTAGAGACAGAGTTGAAATGGGGCAGAGAGGGGAGTGACATGCAGAGAACGACCGCGGGCTGGAATCGAACCCGGGTCCGCTGCTGGCCGAGGCCCATGGGGGGGGGGGGGGGGGGGACGCCTTACCAACTGAGCTAAAGGTGCCCCCAACATTAAGGACTGTATTTGATTTCATTGCACATTTTGCCACAAAGCCTCTTAGCACACAGTGGACTGGAACACATCCAGATATCCTCCGAATTGAAATCGAATCGTGGGATTGCAAACGTTTCACAGCCCTAGTGTGATATAGCCTATATTTAGATATACTAGTGCAGTGCCAGTAGGAAGCAGGTCTGCTGTGTGTGTCCCGCTCATCACTCATTTCAAGCTTTTGGTCGCAGCAGCCAATCAAACCAGAGGGAGGCGGGGTTTAGCCGGAGACTACTTCATGCCCGTCATCACTGTGGCCTTCAGTGTGCGCATGTATTCGCCGCCAGCATGATATAAATATGATAACTTCTACATATCTGGTCCAAAACTTCATAATCAATCAAGGATGCACACCTTCGGGCCGTGCGCAAGCCATATCCGGAAGCTCAGGCCGATCTGACTAACAGTGGGAGAGATATGCGAGCCACAGACAGACAGACAGACATACGTTTCTTGCTTTATAGATAGATAGATAGATAGATAGATAGATAGATAGATAGATAGATAGATAGATGGATAGATGGATAGATAGATAGATAGATAGATAGATTGATAGATAGATAGATAGATAGATAGATGGATAGATAGATAGATAGATAGATAGATAGATAGATAGATAGATAGATAGATAGATAGATAGATAGATAGATAGATAGATAGATAGATAGATAGATAGTCACTCTCACCGTAGCCAGTCCACAGGAGCTTTCCCTCACGGTGGCGCAGCATCCGATCAGCCCGATGACAAACAGCAGCGTTCCCACGACGATGATGGTAACCGCGGGAACCAGAGTGTAAACGTCCTCGAAGAAATGGTCGTAGTCATCGTACGTTATGAACACATAGGCGCCGATGTAGCACAGGATACCGGCTGCAGCCTACACACACACACACACACACACACACACACACACACACAGAGACACGCACACACACACACACACACACACACACACACACACACACACACACACAACAGAGACACAGAGAGAGAGAGAGACATGATAGTTAGTTGCATTAAAATCTAGAAACTGACCAGTGCTTGTGTGTGTGTGTGTGTGTGTGTGTGTGTGTGTGTGTGTGTGTGTGTGTGTGTGTGTGTGTGTGTGTGTGTGTGTGTGGAACAGAACAGAAGCTACAGTGGCCTTCAAGGACAAGAACAATTCTGCAGTTTTGAAGTCATTGTTTGATTTGTTTGTCAGTTATCAGGAAAAATGCAAAACACATATTTGGCCCTATATCAATTATTTTTCATTATATCAAATAGTAAAATATAAACTCTCTCACACACACACACACACACACACACACACACACACACAAATACCTTAACAAAACCTGCTTTTTTGTCTTTTGTAATTGCTATTTTAAAATAGTGTACATATTCATAAATAATGTTAAATTCTCCCGCGTCTCCTACATTTTTTTTTGCTGAATTGTTTTGGCAATTTTAACTTTTGTTTTCCATACCAATAACCCCTTCAACTGAATATAATAAAGGCCTATATTGCAGAAGCACCATATGCTATTTCAGAGCACTGCTGCAGTGTGAAGCGTAGCCACCATGGTTGCGTTCCGAATCGCATACTTTCTACTATATAGTATGTAGAAGATTGTTAGTGTTGAAAACTGCATCCTATTTGGGCGATTCTGACCCACAATCCAGTGCGCACGTGAAGTGACGTAACATCGACGAAGCCTATAGGTCCATGTTATGAAAACAAACGGGGATGCGACGGATATAAAAGCAAGAGGCAAGATCAAGGCGCAATGTTATGATGAAATAAGAGAGAAAAGTACGTCCCAATAGTATGCCTACTGCATCCTAACTAGATTCTTTTTATCGTCAGATGTAGTATGTAGAAAAGAAAAAAGAAAGAGTATGCGATTCGGAACGCAACCTTAGTGTTGAAAAGTGCATCCTATTTGGGCGATTCTGACCCACAATCCAGTGCGCACGTGAAGTGACGTCACATCGACGAAGCCTCCATATGAAAACAAACAGGGATGCGACGGATATAAAAGCAAGAGGCAAAATCAACGCGCAATGTTATGATGAAATAAGAGAGTAAAGTATGTCCCAATAGTATGCCTACTGCATCCTAACTAGATTCTTTTTATCGTCGGATGTAGTATGTAGAATAGAAAAAAGAAAGAGGAGGAGATTCGGAACGCAACCCATGTTTACACTACATTATCCTGAGAAGCTTTGAATACATTTAGTTTTAAATCAATTCAGATTTCCACAGTATATTTCCACAGTATAATCCTTTCTCTCTGCATGACTCTGAATCTGCATCTCTGCCGCTATTGCATAACGTCATCGCTAGTAATTTGTGGGCGGAATCTTAAATACACCCTGCGTTCCAATACCCATACTTCCCTAATTTAGAACGCCAGAAAAAGATTTAGGATGTCCCAATACATGCAGGTCAATTGCAGTATGCGGAAAATACATAAATGCCCCCACTAACTCCAATAGCATTTTGGAGTATTCGTCTTTATTCTTGACATTTCTCGACATAATGAAAAAAAAAATCTTCCTTATCTGATTTTTTTTCTCCTTTGGGCCTAAAACTCTTCTGTACTTTAGTATGTAGTGTAGTAAAAAGAAAGAATATGTGATTTGGAACGCAGGGACAGTCTCTATAGGCTACTGCCATGGACATACTGCAGACACAATGTGGCTTTAAAAATCACGTTATTGTGTGTGCATATAATAAAGCAAGCCCGCAATGAACGTCATAGAAATTACCCAATGTGTGTGTGCGAGAATATGCATGCGGGTGAGATATGCATGTGTCGCAGTTTGTTTTGGCCTTGCTAACGCTCTCCATCCTAACACACACAAACACACACACACACACACACACACACACACACACACACACACACACACACACACACACACACTCCAGTCTCTCTCATCTCTTACCCAAAATATCAGGTTGAGAAAAACCAACACGGTTTTGGATGACGTAATCCCGCACTGTCCCATGGCGTCGCGAGCTCCACGGAAATGAAAAAAACTATGATACACTATATTTAAAAAATAGATCTTTGTGTATATAGAGAATGCGTGCACCTTGCGGCAGCGTCTATCCTGACTCTGTTACAATAATAAAATGGCTTCGCTCGCCAGTGCAGAGACGTTTTCGGTTCGACCAATCACGTTAGAGCAAAAGGATGGGTCACGTGATGCCATGACGTAATTTTCATCATGTTTCAAAACAAACAGTGATGGGGGGATTAGTAAATATGACATATGTGACATATGGCGTGTGATT
>OX442349.1:17500-27500 GCA_949357725.1 Hyperoplus immaculatus
CAGTAGATTTATACAATCATGACGAGTTGATTTTGTAGTCCAGTTTGTGGATTTGTAGTTTTTTTCGTGCCTGGGCTGTGTTTCATTTCTTGTTTCGGATGTAGCTTCCTAAAATCTTCATCAACAAGTCTTCCTCCTGAAAGAGAGAGCGAAAGAGGGAGAGAGAGAAAGGGGGGGGAGGAGAGAGAGCGGGGAGGGAGATGGGGGAGAGGGGGAGGGAGAGAGAGAGAGGGAGGGGGAGGGAGAGAGAGAGAGAGAGAGTAAGGGAGGGGAGAGGGAGGAGGAAGGAGAGAGAGAGAGAGGGAGGGGAGGGAGAGAGAGGGGGAGGGAGAGAGAGAGAGCGGGGAGGGAAAGGGAGGTGAGAGGGAGGAGGGAGAGAGAGGGGGAAAGAGAGCGGGAGGGAGATAGGGGGAGAAGGGGAGGGAGAGAGAGGGAGGGAAGGGGAGTGAGAGAGAGAGAGAGAGGAGGAGAGGGGGAGAGAGAGAGCGGGGAGGGAAAGGGAGGGGAGAGGGAGGAGGGAGAGAGAGGGGGAAAGAGAGCGGGAGGGAGATAGGGGGAGAAGGGGAGGGAGAGAGAAAGAGGGAGAGAGAGGGCGAGAGAGAGTTAACAACATTGAATTCAATCCTAGAATCGGCATTTCCATTTTTGAAAGGGATCAAAAAGTTAAGATCCCTGTTATTTTTTTTTAAATTAACAAATCATCATTTATCAACAATAGACACAATGCACTTACTAAACTAACTGTTCATTTCTCTCTTTTTTCTTGGAAAGGTTAACCACAAAAGGCGGCATTTAGCACATTGTTTATCAAAAGTCTTGTGCCCTATGTGGTGGGGCATGGTAGCTTTTCAGATGCAAATTATTTTATAACCACACACAGCCAGGTTTGACTGGATTTATTTTCAGTATTTTAGCTGGTTTAACACAAAAAGCACAGACAATATAGCACACATCACAGACCAACTGAATGTCGACAGTTAGCTGCTGCTATCGGTGTATGAATGTGTGTGTGAATGGTAACGTGGGAATGGGAACAGGTCTCCCTTGCAAAAGAGTCTCCGGTCTCAATGGGATTTATTTATCGTTGTTGGTTCGCTAAGTCGATATTGCAGTGGGGTAGAAACTTTTCTTCTTTTTTATATTTTTTTTTAAACCTGCAGTGTGTAGAATTGTGGGTTTTATTTCCTAGCAGATTTTGTAGAAAGTAATTATAATATCCATAAGAACATTTAATTTAGTGCATAATAGCTGAAAAAACATTTTTTAATTATTTTTTTTTCCCTTAGAAAGGATGTCATATATGTCTATATTTCTGCATATTTTGGACCAAGGCCTAGTGCCGCCATCTTGAAAGTGTCATAGTTGGAATGTCATCAGGTGCATTGTTTAAAATGTAGAATTGTTCTTGTCCTTGAAGGCCACTGTAGCTTCTGTTATTATTCGAAAGGGGTGGAGTTACCCAGGGAGCGTTGCATTCTAGAACTTTGTAGAACTTTCTTGATGATGTCATATTACACACTGCACCTTTAAGTAACACAAACACACAACTGACAAAGTGAACACACAAACAAAAGACAAAATAAAATAAACAACCAACATGGCGTATACTCTACTTTACAGGTTTATAGGGACATTGTTTAAACTAAAGGCAAACGTTAAGCAGAAAATAAAAAGTCAATAAGGTGTCATGAAGGTAGAAACTGTTTTTGAGGTGAGATATGTTGGTGGACTTTGGGCATACAGTAGTGCTTTTTTGTTTCTTTTTTTTTTAACCTTTATTTCTACAGGTAAATCCCATTGAGTCCGAAGACTCTTTTGCAAGGGAGACCTGTTTTCCTTTCCCACGTTACCATTCACACACAAATTCATACAACGATAGCAGCAGGCTAACTATCGACATTCACACGAGGCAAGGTGGGTGAAGTGTCTTGCCCAAGGACACAACAACTATGACACAGGTGGCAGGGCGGGGATCGAACCTCCAACCCTTTGCTCATCGGCCGACCCGCTCTACCAACTGAGCCAGAGTCGCCCCGCCCCTTTCTCACCCCAGCAGCTGGTATTTTGGGTTAGGGGTTAAAATCCATGTGTGCATTGGATTCACTTTTCCCATTTCCCTCCCTACTAATATCTTGGGGGAGCAGAATTGTCCTTCTACCAATATTTTAAAACAAATCCTTGGCATTATCTTTTTAGGTGAAGCACTGGCGTTTTATTAGTTAAAAATTGCACTCATGTTTTGTGCGCAAAACTTGATTGGCACACTGGAACACACACACTGACACACACACACACACACACACACACACTGACACACACACACACACACACACTGACACACACACACACGCACACACACACACACACACACACACACACACACACACACACACACACACACACACAGTGACTGAATTCTCACCCTATCATCGGAGAGGCTCTCTCGTGTCTCCACCCGCGCTCCTCGTAACGCCTCGCGCACGAACTGTTGGAAGACCTCCGCGAGCGCGTCGTTCTGCTCCGTGGCGGGAAACTGCGTCATGACGTCACCGCCGTGCGTCTCAGCCGGCGCGTCCAGCACGCTCTTCTTACCCATGAAGTGACCTGTCAATCAAATCAAATCAAAGAAAAAAATAAATAAAATCGGTTAATTAACGCTAGTTTTTCAATTGCCCGTATACTTTTATAAAATATTGAAGCCCCCCACTCTTTGTCTTGTCCTAAAATTGTGTTGTGATGCTCTCCCTATATGGTTTAATAAAGTGAAAATAATCTGGATTAAAAAAAACAGGCATTTATACCTAGAACCGCCGCACTGGGTCAATTCTACCCGCACAGGAAAATGAAATATTTTCGAGTGAAAAACAACATAGCAAGCAACACATATCACATAACATAATTCATTTTATCCTTAGACGTAGGCTATTTTTTTTTTTACTATGCTTCTATTTTCTGTGCACTTCGTAAAACATGTTTTCAATCATATCAAGGACAAAAGGATTGTATAAATATATCTTTTTAAATCGGTCAATTAAGAGTGAAAAACAACCTTTTACACAAGAAAAATCAACGTATTTAGAAGCAGAAAATGTGATAATGTTTAAAAAAAAGGATTATGCGACAGGAATGTATAAAAACATATAGATTAGATCCTATCCAATGCGAAAATGACCGTTTCATCCACAGCTGTTGGTCAGATTAATGGTAAATTAAAATAGTAGAATTGATCTAGAGGGAAAAACATTTTACACGGGAACAAATCGAAATTGTGAGCAGCGGAAAATGAGACAATGTAGGATAAATATAAAAATTCGTATTAATTACTAGTTACGCCATTTTTTTTTTAAAATCACTAGAAATTATGAAGGCACTTGCAAATGACAAGGTAGTACAACATGATAACCCTACTTTGGCGATTAATTTTTACCCTTAGTACTTTAGATTTCAATTAAATTTGATTCGATTATATGCAATGCGATAAAGACCCATTGATCCATATAGCTCTTGGATCAGATAGATAGACACAGACAGACAGACAGACACACACACACACACACACACACACACACACACACACACACACACACACAGATATTCTTACCTGAAGCCCACAGATTATTGCCTCTCGGATTCACTTTAATTTTCGCCACTTTATTCCGGAGCTCGGTCAAATCGAAACTAACGGCAGCCGTTAAAGACACGAGCGAGAATAGCGCGAGATAAGTGAATAAGCCAAACTGACAAACACCGGTCAGCGTAAGACCTTTCATCTTTCCAAGCGCACTGTAGATAGATAGATAGATAGATAGATAGATAGATAGATAGATAGATAGATAGATAGATAGATAGATAGATAGATAGATAGATAGATAGATAGATAGATAGATAGATAGATAGATAGATAGTCCTGTGCCTTCCGTGTGATGCGCCGTGCGTAAAAGTGTCCAAGTGTCTCCAGTTGGTGTTGGCTCCAACGGCTTTTATAGGCTTTTCTGAAAGGGGAGGGCTGTGTGTGTGTGTGTGTGTGTGTGTGTGTGTGTGTGTGTGTGTGTGTGTGTGTGTGTTAAATCGCGTGGACGTTTTATATTCAGTCAAGTAGCTGCGTTAATTGAAATGTGCTCAGCTGACTCACTGTCAATGTTCATCCGGACCGATAGATAGATAGATAGATAGATAGATAGATAGATAGATAGATAGATAGATAGATAGATAGATAGATAGATAGATAGATAGATAGATAGATAGATAGATAGATAGATAGATAGATAGATAGATAGATAGATAGATAGATAAACAGCCTTAACAGCCATAATCTCAATAGTTGTTTTTTTTCTGGACCGCGCCTTTGGATACGCGCCTTTTACGCACGACACGATTCGTCTTTTACTCGTTTTGAAAGCGACAGTTTGATGAAACAACACACACACACACACACACACACACACACACACACACACACACACACACACACACACACTCAAGCCACTAATGTGATAGATAGATGCAATATATTAGCGTTTGAATGTTTAATGTGGGTTTGATTGTATTTTGCCCAGTTTAAAGTGTGTTGGTTGGTGATATGGCTGAAAGCTAAACACTGCAGGTGAATGGAGTAACATTTTAACTCCTACATATCATCATGAAACTCTGCCAGTTGATTACTGACATTAAAACAATACGTTTTTAAGTTACAAGATTTTTCGGAAATGATTGGATAAATAAGCAAATTTGACATTTTCTATGTAAGTTATTTCGTAAATTTGCATCTCCTTCAAAAACAAAAATAACCCAATGGGCCCCTCCCCCCTCCCCCCATGGGCCTCGGCCAGCAGCGGACCCCCCCCCCCCCCATGGGCCTCGGCCAGCAGCGGACCCGGGTTCGATTCCAGCCCGCGGTCGTTCTCTGCATGTCACTCCCCTCTCTGCCCCATTTCACCTCTGTCTCTACACTATCAATAAAGCATAAAAATGAAAAAAAAAAAAAAAAAAAAAATGTAGTTGTTGGATAAAGCCATAGTTAAAATTAGACCAATAATAAGTAACATACTATGATATAAAATACATGCCAAAGCAGTACAGTATGGCAAGGCAAGGCAAGGCAAGTTTATTTCTATAGCACAATTCAGACACAAGGCCATTCAAAGTGCTTTACAGAGGCATGAAATACATCAAGATTAAAATACATCAAGTACAGAATAGACATGAGAAAAGCGAATGGAAAATATTAATAGAAATGATACATTTAAATAAAACTAAAATGACAGGTTAAAAGGGAAACAGAAAAGTCTTCAGATTTGATGTAAAAGAGCTGAGCTTTAATAAAAAAAAAATTGCCTAGCCAAATGAAATTAACAATAACCAGCTTTTTGGCTTAAAGGTGCAGTGTGTAATATGACATCATCAAGAAAGTTCTACAAAGTTCTAGAATGCAACGCTCCCTGGGTAACCCCACCCCTTTAAACTGAGAACACACCGGGCGCGTTGGCGCTTTGGGCCAAAGCGACCAACGCGCCCGATCTGGCGCGTGGTCATTTTGTGTCAAAAAATTGTCCAACGCGCCCAAAAGCAACGCGCCTACGTCATGGCCTACGTAGATGAGCCCGCACGAAACTTATTTTCCCCTGCTTTTTCTATTGCTGATCAACCATGGCTGAGATAATCCCCATCGCTGCGCTCTATGTTTTGTGGGAGTCCGAGGAACGGAGCTACGCAGCTAGTCTCCCCCGATATATTTATTCCCCTAATCAACCATGGCTGCGATCAGATCCGACCCGACACAACAGCGTTCATGTCCACACAAAAACAACAACTACACGGCCAACAATTGTGCCAAAAAACAAATAAACAGCAAGTGAACGGAACAAATAGCCTTAAAACAGCATTGCAGATTCACGCCACTCGGAAATGAACACAAACAGCAAGGCAGCACCATACCAAACACATTTACAGCAGCATTGTGCACAGGGCAGTAGAAAATAAAGGCAAGTAGCCTACATTACTTGGCTGTGACGGGACCGTGGCTGGCGTAGATAGCCTATAGGGCAGGCATAAACACCGGTGCATCGCTGTACTCGTTGTGAAAGTTCCCCGGATTTAGCCGTTATGTTTGGGTTCATTATATGGAGGTGGTGGCCGCACACAGCCGGGTGAGTTAGCTAACGCTATCCGACCGGTGCTAACTTGGTTTATCGGCTTAAGCACAGCCACACATATTCACTGAATTAACCAGGAAGCCCATTCTCCTGGCTCACTTTCCCCACCCGAGCGGCTTCATATCACCAGCCAGCCGCATTTCCTCCACGGTGTTTATACAGTCTCTCACACACAGCGGTGATTATTTGCTCCTGGTTCACTTTCCCCACGTCTTGTAACCCCGAGCGGCTTCATACAGCACCAGGCAGCCAGCCGTAAATACATTTCCTACTCGGTGTTTGCCTCTGTGTTGTCACGGTCTCGCACACACAGCGGTGATTATTTGCGCCTCCATTTTGTCTCAGATTTTTCTGTCCTCCGGCTCTCTGCCAGTGACGTAGGGTCAAGCTCACCGCTGATTGGCCAACGCGGCTAAACGTCACGCAACGGAGCGTTGAAAGTTCAATTTTTTCATCTTTTTTCATGGCACGTTGACGCTTTGGTAACGCTTCCAAAGTGCCCAAAGCGCCGCTTTGCCGCGGCCAACGGATCCTCGCGCCTAAACCAATGGTTCCCTATGCAAAAATAGGATTTTTCAACGCCGCCACCACACCCAACGCGCCCGGTGTGTTCTCACCTTTAGAATAATAACAGAAGCTACAGTGGCCTTCAAGGACAAGAACAATTCTAAATGTTAAACAATGCACCTGATGACATTCCAACTATGACACTTTCAAGATGGCGGCACTAGGCCTTGGTCCAAAATATGCAGAAATATGGACATATATGAGACCCTTTCTAAGGGAAAAAAATAAAATTCAAAACATTTTTTTCAGCTATTATGTATGTACTTATGGATATTATAATTACTTTCTACAAAATCTGCTAGGAAATAAAACCCAAAATTCTACACACTGCAGTTTTAAATTAGACCAAATCAGTAACATAATATGATATATAATACATGCCTAAGCAATACAGTATGGCAGGCATTAATAAAAGCACCATAAAGCCTGGATATAACAGCTTGGAGAGTGTGTATTTGCTGGTGTTAATTGAGAGGCCAAATATACAAAATGGCAAAAGGTCACTATAGCTAATTCATCCTTGTAGACCAACACGTTTAGTCATCGTCCCTCGTGTTGTGACACATACGCGCTTAAACACACACACACACACACACAGACGCAGGCAGACAGACAGACAGACAGACAGACAGACAGACAGACAGACAGACAGACAGACAAAGAGACACATGCACGCACACACACACACACACACTCACATACACACACACAAAAAAAACACACACTCAGACGGACAGACAGAAAGAAACATGCAGACACACACACACACTCACAGACAGACAGACAGACAGACATACGCACACACACACACCCACACAGAGACAGACAGACAGACAGACAGACATACACACACACACACTCAAACACACACACACACTCAAAGACACACAGACACACACACACACACACCCCCTCACATACACAAACACACACAAACCCCCCCCCCCCCCCCCCCACACACACACACACAGGTCCCAAGTTACAATAAACAACATTGGTGACATTTGGCCGGCAGCTACATGCTGTTTTGAACATCACTCCACCGAGGAGAAACAACCTGCTGCTTCTTCATGTTAATAAGACACAGCGGCTCCCTCACCTTAGGGTGCTAATAAAGATACAAGTCTGTGTGTCTGTGTGTGTGTGTGTGTGTGTGAGTGTGTGTGTGTGTGTGTGTGTGTCTGTGTGTGTGTGTGTGTGTGTGTGTGTGTGAGTGTGAGGGGAGGGGGGTGTGTGTGCGTCTGTGTGTGTGTGTGTTGCTCTTTTTATAACCTTTGGTATTCACACACACACACACACACACACACACATATGCATTCACGCTCACACAGGCACACACAGACAGGCAGACACACGCACGAGAACACACAAGCATGCAATTCACACACTAAGATAAACACGCACACACACACACACACACACATGCAGTCAAGCAGACTTGCACAAAAAGACATAGAGACACACGCGCACACAATCTCACACACACACACAAACACACACACACATTCACGCACACACACACACACACACACACACACACACACACACACACACACACACACCTTACACAAAGCTGAATGTCATTCTCATTAGAAGACTGTCTGACCGTCACAGAATCACTTCTGTTAAATTCACACAATTCCTTTTAGGCCATAGTCACTTAAAAGCTGGGGTATGTGATTTCTGATTGGTCAAAATTAACATGAGCTGTACACTTTGACCAATCAGAGCGAGGCTCCGATTCTCTGTTCTTTTTGGCTGTTGGGACTGTCCATTCACTTTGGCACTGACTTTGTTGGTGTGTAGTAGAGCGTGTCAGGGAGGGACCATAGGGGAGGGACCAAAGAGAACAAGTGGAGCGGTTGAGGTATTTGGATTCAAATCTCTATCCCAACTGCCATTCTCTCCCCAAATCCTCCACCCCAGCTTTAAGAGTGGAGTCAGCGATTGTAGTGTATGTAAACAAAAGGGGCCCACCGTTGCAAGGACTATGCCCGCTTACAGAGCCTAGGCTGTGTATTAACACTGGATTTCTTTTCAGCGCAAACAGTACAGACAGGTAGCGGATCATGAGGAGATATCCACTGATTTGTCAAAAAGTGATTTTGACAACAAGCGTTCTCCAGAATCACTGACTGCACCTTTAAAATAAAGAATTTAAGAAACACAACGTATTTCAGTCATTTCTTCAATCCACAACGTCATATCTAATGTCTAATCATAAACATTTCAGTGGTAAGAAAATTAAGGGCAACAGGGTCAAAGTATGTATGTAATGTCTACATAAAACAGATAAATTACGCACTATAGCTTTAAGTGTAAATGAATGTAAGGGAACACTAAATTTTTTCATAATTTCTTCAATCCTATATCCATATCTAATGTCTAATCATAAACATTTCAGTGGTAAGAAAATTAAGGGTAACAAGGTCAAGGTCTGCATGTAATGTTTATATAACATATAAGTTACGCACTATAGCTTTAAGTGTAAATGAATGTAAGGGGAACACTACATTTTTTCATAATTTCTTCAATCCTATATCCATATCTAATGTCTAATCATGAAGATATCAGTGTCTCAATCCAGTGTTCTAGTGTGTATCCGTAACTACTCACTGTATTCCTCATGGGGGGGTAAAGAAGTTACGCAATTTAGCTTTAAAACATATAATTGCTAAGAACAGTAAGGGCAACAGGGTCAAGGTATGTTGCAGCTAAATACATTCAAATCAATTTAACTTCAAGTGTCTCAATCCAGTGTTCTAGTGTGTATATCCATAACTACTCAGAATTCCTCATGGGGCAGGGACGACAGAAGCTACGCACTGTAGCTTTAAAAGTAGGTCTAATCAAAAACACATACAAGTGGTAAGAACATTAAGGGCAACAGGGTCAAGGTATGTTGTAGCGTACATTCAAATCAATTTAACTTCAGGTGTCTCAATCCAGTGTTCTAGTGTGTATATCCATAACTACTCAGAATTCCTCATGGAGCAGGGGGGGCGGGGGACAGAAGTTACGCACTTAAGCTTTAAAACTAAGTCTAATCGAAAACACATACAAGTGGTAAGAACATTAAGGGCAACGGGGTCAAGGTATGTTCAAATCAATTTAAAGGAATACTTCACCCATACGGAACCGGCGTTCTATCATTATAAAATCACTATTATAATATAATGAATGAGGTTTTTCTTCCCTCAGTCTTCCCTTGGCCCAGCTGTCCTGTTAATCACATGTACATATAGGATCTCAGAGTTCAATACACCTTCATATTCCCACCG
>OX442349.1:32500-47500 GCA_949357725.1 Hyperoplus immaculatus
GCTGGACTGTGATAGCCGCCGCCAGAATATGGGTCAAACAAAACACCACACAATAAACATAGTGCTGCGTCGACATTTTTCGCTAAACACAAGACTCTCTTCACTCTTGCCGAGGTGACTACACACGGCGATTTAATGCGGAAATGATTCTTTCGAGCAATCAACGGACGGCAACGTGTAGCTCCGCCTTTTCGGCACCCTTTCAGGCGGCTGGTACCCCGATGGAGGAGTTCCGAAAATAGGAGCGGCTCAGAGCGGTTAGGCGCGCTTATATCCGTACCCTACCCAACTTTTGGCAAATGAAAAGCCAAACTACCCGGACCGAACCGCTCCGACCCGCTCTGCTCGGTGGAAATGAGGCATATGTTTGTAAACCAAACTGTGGGCCATGTGAGTACTATTTTAGACCAGGTTTACGGAGGCTATAATATGTAAACAAAGCGGACCCACCGTAGCTATAGCAACATGCCCGTTTACAGAGCCTAGGCTGTGTATTAACTCTGGATTATAAGTAGACATGTGTCCGTACTTTTCATGTATCTTGAGCACCCTGTGTACGATGGGGATCTCTCGGCCCTCTATCCTGAACACCACGATCTCTCCCACTCTGATGGGGTCCTCCACTCTGTTGGTCAGGAAGAGAAGGTCTCCCCTGTGGAAGGCTGGCTCCATGCTGCCACTGGGAGGATATATACACACATGTTATTACTGTCTGTCTGTCTGTCTGTCTGTCTGTCTGTCTGTCTGTCTGTCTGTCTGTCTGTCTGTCTGTCTGTCTGTCTGTCTGTGGAAGGCTGGCTCCATGCTGCCACTGGGAGGATACACAGATATACAGGGTTATTTCTTTCTGTCTGTCTGTCTGTCTGTGTGTCTGTCTGTGGAAGGCTGGCTCCATGCTGCCACTAAGAGGATACACAGATGCACAGGGTTATTAGTGTGTGTGTGTGTGTGTGTGTGTGTCTGTCTGTCTGTCTGTCTGTCTGTCTGTCTGTGGAAGGCTGGCTCCATGCTGCCACTGCAAACACATATATACACATGTTATTACTGTCTGTCTGTCTGTCTGTCTGTCTGTCTGTCTGTCTGTCTGTCTGTATGTCTGTGGAAGGCTGGCTCCATGCTGCCACTGCAAACACATATATACACATGTTATTACTGTCTGTCTGTCTGTCTGTCTGTCTGTCTGTCTGTCTGTCTGTCTGTCTGTCTGTATGTCTGTGGAAGGCTGGCTCCATGCTGCCACTGCAAACACATATACACACATGTTATTACTGTCTGTCTGTCTGTCTGTCTGTCTGTCTGTCTGTCTTGTCTGTCTGTCTGTGGAAGGCTGGCTCCATGCTGCCACTGCAAACACATATACACATGTTATTACTATCTGTGTGTCTGTCTGTCTGTGGAAGGCTGGCTCCATGCTGCCACTGGGAGGATACACAGATACACACAGATACAGTGTTATTACTATTAGTACAATATAGAAATTAATGGTATATACACATTATTACATTTCGTTAGGACAATTTAGAGTTTGATTTGTCAGACAGATATGGTGGTCAATTGATTTACTAAAGTTAAGTTTAACTCCAAAAGAGGATGTGCTTCTTTATTCTGTGCAAACATTGTGCTCACATTGTGGAACAACTTACAGCAACAAATTAAACTAAATACCTTCATATCCTTTAACCAATTTAAACAAACTATCTTAAATCTGCCAAACTCTACCTGTAACTGTTTTAATTAGGCTATATTGTACTTTCACCCATTTCATTTTAATTGCTGCCACTCTTCACCACTGTGTAAATGTTTCAATAGTTTTTTCTCTTCACCTGTTGTTGTGTATTTGATGTATTTGCATTGAATATTGTGTATGTATTGTTGTTTTTCCTTTGAATTTGTTTTGAACTCGACGTCATTGTAAATGAGGGTCACCCCTCAACTGGTCTCTGGAGGATAAATAAAAGTTAAATGAAAAATTAAAATGAAAACCTACCTGAGCACTACTACGATGGGGCTCTCGCTGCCCGTCACCACCATCAGTCCTTTCCAGATCATCAGAGCAGACGACACGATCATACCGAAGTTCAACACCTGGTAGTACAGCTAGACAGCAACAAGGAAATATGGTTAACGAGGCATTTTATAAACAATAACAAGCCCGTTTACAGAGCCTAGGCTGGGAATTAACACAGACAGACAGACAGACAGACAGACATACACACACACATAGTACAGACAGGTAGCAGATCATGAGGAGATACGACTTGATTTAGGCAAAAAAAAAATTAAAATGAATTTGACAACAAGCGTTCTCCAGAATTACTGACTACACCTTTTATAAAGAGCCTAGGCTGTGAATTAACACTGAAACACAGACACAAACACAGACAGACAGACAGACAGACAGACAGACAGACAGACAGACAGACAGACAGACAGACAGACAGACAGACAGACAGACAGACAGACTCTTTATAGGAATAGAACAATATGAAACTGTCACGTCAACATTATCCGGTCCAAAATAATTCCTGATTATCTTCTAATTCTTAAAACGTTTTAAAAAGGTGGAGTCAGTGATTCTGGAGAACGCTTGTTGTCAAAATCACTTTCTGTCTAAATCAGTGCACATCTCCTCATGATCCCATTTTGACAAGAAGTCTCTCAAACATACTAGACAGACTTGACTTTATATTTACCCTGCGTTCCAAATCACATACTCTTTCTTTTTACTACACTACATACTAAAGTACAGAAGAGTTTTAGTCTTTTTACTACACTACATACTAAAGTACAGAAGAGTTTTAGTCTTTTTACTACACTACATACTAAAGTACAGAAGAGTTTTAGTCTTTTTACTACACTACATACTTAAGTACAGAAGAGTTTTAGTCTTTTTACTACACTACATACTAAAGTACAGAAGAGTTTTAGTCTTTTTACTACACTACATACTAAAGTGCAGAAGAGTTTTAGTCTTTTTACTACACTACATACTTAAGTACAGAAGAGTTTTAGTCTTTTTACTACACTACATACTAAAGTACAGAAGAGTTTTAGGGCCACAGACAGGAGAGAGAAAAAAAATCAGATAAGGAAGATTTATTTTTTCATTATGTCGAGAAATGTCAAGAATAAAGACGAATACTCCAAAATGCTATTGGAGTTAGTGGGGGAATTTATGTATTTTCAGCATACTACAATTGACGTGCATGTATTTGGGACATCCTAAATCTTTTTCTGGCGTACTGAATAGTAGGGGAGTATGGGTATTGGAACGCAGGGTATGTTCAGAAACACACATTGTTATTGCATCACATAAATCACACAGAAGAAATCAGCTCGTCAGGTTTTGTTGCAACAATGTGGTTTTCCTGTGTATTTGCTGCCAGAAGTGCGCTGAAAAAAAAATCTAGTGTTAATACACAGCCTAGGCTCTGTAAACGGGCCTGTTGCTAGCTACAGTGGTCACCCCTTTGTTTACGTACCCTTTTGTTTTAGATACCAGTTTACAGAGCCTAAGCTGTGTATAAACAATAGATTTATTTTCAGTGCACACACAGTACAGGCAGGTAGCGGATCATGAGGAGATATTCACTGATTTTAACAACAGGCGTTCTCTAGAATCACTGACTACACCTTTAAAAGGAAATTTATTTTATTGCTAGAATTTTATTGTTATGTTTAACTATTTTTTTGTCTCTGACATGACATACACTGTACAGCAAATGTTCTTTCGTGTACTACTTCTAATGCATTTCAGATCTGAAAAAAAAATGAAGAGACCACTCCAAATGTTCAGTGTCTCTTGTTTTACTATTTATAGGCATAATGTTTGAGTACAATGAACATTTTGGTTTTATTCTACAAACTACTGACAACATTTCTACCAAATTCCCCCCAAAAATATTGTCATTAAAGAGCTTTTCCATTAAGTAATGTAGAGATGAAGATTGAAGAATAATCCAGACTGGTCTCTTCATTTTTTCCAGAGCTGTATATATAAATACAATGTCATTGTTGGAGCAATGGACGTGACTTCATTGCACCCAGCTGTTCTCATAGTTCTAACTGTATATTTGTTCAACAGTGAATCACCACTGGAAGCAATGTGATCTAACATATGGTGGGTTAAATCTACGCTTTCTGCACGTCACAATAGCCCCTTATGACGTTTATGAACACGTAATAAGAATATACGGCCTTTAAATGTCAAACCATTTCTTAAATATGATTTTAAAAGGGTTTTAACAGTAGTATTTCTGGAATCAAGTAGCGTAAGAAGCATACACACACACGCGCAGAGACACACACACACACGCGCGCGCAGAGAGACACACACACACAGGCGGTTGGGCTGGCTGGCTGTGCAGCGCTACAAAGAGCGGCTAATGTGTGTGTTAGCTTTCACGTCCATTTCAAACCGACATATTTACTTCCGGATCTTACCTGCCGCTTATTCATGCGACGCACATCGTCCAGGAAGTCTAAAGACAACATCTCGGCGAACACCAAAGCGCTAAAGGAATTAAGCTTCAAATATCACATGAAAACGTTTAAAGAAGTCTCGAGCTAGTGATGATGCGAATGTATGTACGGTGGCGGAAGAGGAAAGAGGAAACCGAACGCGAACCCGGAAATCCCGCCCACTACGAGCGAGGTGACACGTCAGGATAGGATAGGACAGAGAGAGAGAGGGAGAGGGGGGGGAGAGGGGTGTGTGTGTGTGTGTGTGAGAGAGAGAGAGAGAGAGAGGGGGGGGGGGGGAGCAGGAGACAGAGAGAGAGAGAGAGAGGGGTGTGTGTGTGTGTGTGTGTGTGTGTGTGTGTGTGTGTGTGTGTGCGTGTGTGTGAATGAATGAATTAATTAATTAATTTTTATTATTGTGTCATGTCCAAACAAGGACCCATCCCCTTCAGGATTATAAGACACCAACAACTGTATCAAATTCAAACGACAACATTCACTTCCTGTAAATGGTGATCACATTTCACAGCAGGACGACAAGGAGACAAGGAAACAAGGAAACAAGGAAACAAGGAAACAAGGAGACAAGGAAACAAGGAAACAAGGAAACAAGGAGACAAGGAAACAAGGAGACAAGGAAACAAGGAAACAAGGAGACAAGGAAACAAGGAAACAAGGAAACAAGGAAACAAGGAGACAAGGAAACAAGGAAACAAGGAGACAAGGAAACAAGGAGACAAGGAAACAAGGAAACAAGGAAACAGACGCAAAGAAAAGCAAAGAAAAGCAAAGCAAACATATAGATCTCATGTATAAGTGTTGTTGTTCTCTTGGCCCAGGCCTTCTCCAGAGAGCCAGCGAAGGCAAATACCTTAAAGTCAAAGAGCCACTTTCAGGGTTCAACACAACTTTTTTTTCCAACTGGCGCGCCGGGCCAGTGGATCCGAGTTTCACTGGCCCCTTGTAGTATTTTCACTGGCCCTGCACACACTTCTTTTTTCTTCATAATTTAGTGTCAATAATTATAATACCTGTATTAGAAAAATAACCAGATCTAAAGGGAATATCTACACTGCAACAGTATAGATATTCCCTTTAGATTTGGTTATTTTTCTTTTATACTTATATGAAATGTTGAGATTGCTCACACACATAATATAAAACCAGGGAAACATGAGATGAAGGTCTGATCGGTCTTTGTGGTGTGGTAGGCTGTTTTATTACTTTTTCTATTATGCATTAGGGATGTGAAGATGCGCAGAAGGACTGTGGTTTGTGGCTAAAATAATAACCGGGGATATTCCCCCCGTTAGCGATTTCAATGGGAAAGACTTCCGCGATCTGATTGTATCGAGCCTGAAAACACAGAGCCATGTCGGCAGACAAACTGCGCGACTAAAGGCCAGGACACACCAGTCCGACTACCCGAAAATGGAGACTGCCGATTCAGGGAGCTCCAGTCTTCCCGTCGCGGCCGAAAAAGTGCAAAGAACACACCAAACCGACTGCTGACTGTCAGTACGCTCTGCGCTTACGCGGGACGTAATGACTCCATAACAGCAGGCGGCGCTAATCTGTATTGTGGCCTGAAAAAATACGGACGCCGGAAATGATGGGACGGCTCTCTAGACCATAAACATAGATAGAAATACGTATTTATATTTATGGACCATAAGAGCACCATTTTTATCAGAGAGTGTCGAGCATGGTGTCGAGCAGTCAGCAAGGGTTGATGCATGTGAGTACACGCTGAACGAAACAAACAAACACATTAAAACGATGGCTAACTGTTGTTAGCTGTTTGTGCTACCCGCCTCACTTCCGGGCTTCACTGATTCGCTAGCCCTCCACCAATCAAATTGCTCCAACTGAAAGACTGTCCGCCGCCGATTGAACATGTTCAAAAGAAGCCAGACGACATCTACGACGACCGATTTCATGGCACACACCAAACAGATTCGTGTCCCCGCCCCCTCCCGACTCTACGACGGCGATTATTAGTTTCTGTCTGCAACCGACACATTCACCGGAGACGCATTCACAGCGGTTAAATAACGCCTCTCATTTGTATTACCATTACGGCTTTGATGCAAATACTGCAACATGACGGCGGCAGCTAAAGGAAAAGCGCAGTTTTCATTTTCTGCACCTCAACCTCTGCTGTGGGAAGAAAGAAAGGGGACAGAGCAAGTCGATTGATTTGTCGACTCGCAGGCGGACGGCAGGCAGCTCTGCCAACGGAGCGAGAGTGCGCCCGCTTGTTGCTCCGCCTGTCAAAACGCCCACGCATCGGTTGTCCACTGGCCTTTCATTAAAACATATATTATATATTAGGTTTATTATATTGAGTCTTAAATAAACACTGCTTTCATTACGACTCTCAACACGCATTTCAATGAACCATGATGTAGTCTACAAAAAGATACTGATCTGTGATTGGCCGTTACTGGCCCGGGCGGGCCTGTGACTGGCCAATCAACTTGCCCTGCATATGATTTTACTGGCCCCGGGCCTACGGGCCATGCGTTATGTCGAACGCTGGTCACTTTAGCCTGTCTGCATCATTCATCCACATGAAATCAACATCACCACACTGATCGAACAATCTCTGACGCAACCCATGGTACAGAGGGCAATACAACAGAAAATGAAACTCCTTCTCCACGTCAATGGTATAATAATGGCAGAGTCTTTCCTGCTCTGGGACCCCGCGGTAACGTCCTGTCTCTGGGACCCCGCGGTAACGTCCTGTCTCTGGGACCCCGCGGTAACGTCCTGTCTCTGGGACCCCGCGGTAACGTCCTGTCTCTGGGACCCCGCGGTAACGTCCTGTCTCTGGGACCCCGCGGTAACGTCCTGTCTCTGGGACCCCGCGGTAACGTCCTGTCTCTGGGACCCCGCGGTAACGTCCTGTCTCTGGGACCCCGCGGTAACGTCCTGTCTCTGGGACCCCGCGGTAACGTCCTGTCTCTGGGACCCCGCGGTAACGTCCTGTCTCCAGGTGCAGGGGCAAGATTCCAGAGCGTAGCTGGGCGCACAGTGATCTTTGCTTTTTGGATAAAGGAGCACACACACATATTTCTCCTTCCTGTAATAGTTCTTAATCGTAGCATAAGTCCTCAATTTTGGTTTAAATAAAATGTCCTGTGCCCATTTATCTTGATACGTGTTGGAAAGAGTTTCCTCAGCGGACACTCTGAATATCTGTCTATAACTTTATAGCAGTTAGGGTACTAGATGAAATGTTTCAGTTGGGTGATGAGACCGCAAAATGATTCCAACCCTGGAAAAATACTGTGTGACAGGCTGAAATGAAATACAGCCAAAGTGATCAGTGTTATGGTTATTATGAATCAGTGCGCATATCAAAAACCAAACAATCACTAATCGCTATGGATTAATAACTGATGACATATTGATGTCTGCATTTGAAGAACAGTAAACAATATTAGGCTACAAAAAACCTGAGTTTACTTTTCCCCACAACCTTAATTAAAATCTGGACTGCCCATTGTTCTGCAGTATAACCCAATAACTACGGTGGCCTTCAAGGACAAGAAGCTATGGTTACTAAAGATGGCATCATCCACCACTGCCTCAAGTCTTTCCACAATATCAAGTGATGAGGTGAATATGTATTTAGTTATTTATTCTACAGTACTTCTTCTTCTTCTTGGTCTTCCAACAGGTGCATTTCCGACACCGACAATCACTATGAATTAATAACTGATGACATATTAGTGGCTGGATTTGAAGAACAGTTATCTCTATCGCACTAATACAATGTTAGTTTACTTTTTCCACGACAACCTTAATTAAAACATGGCCTGTCTTTTGTTCATTGTTAGGCATGTATTCTTCTAACCCACAAAAACACATGATAAGCAATTACTGTAAGTGATAAGCTGTGTGTGTGTGTGTGTGTGTGTGTGTGTGTGTGTGTGTGTGTGTGTGTGTGTGTGTGTGTGTTTGTGCGCCTGTGCCCAGAATGGAAAACCTAAACACACAGTCTCACATGACACACAGATTATAAAAAAATAATATAATAACTATTCAAGTACAACTCAGTATTGTAGTGATAAGATTTGTGTGTGTGTGTGTGTCTGTGCGTGTGTGTGTGTGTGTGTGTGTGTGTGTGTCTGTGCGTGTGTGTGTGTGTGTGTGTGTGTGTGATTACACAGATTATGAAAATAATATTAAACACAATCAAGTACAAGTCATAAAAATGTCAACACATGAACAATGTCTCTACATCCATAGCAACCGTTAATTATCCTTTATAGCGGGCATTAGGTCATTATCGAGAAATAACGCCCCGTAGAACGCCTTGATCGGCCTATCATAAAACAGCATTAAACCTGCAGTGTGTAGAATTTTGGGTTTTATTTCCTAGCAGATTTTGTAGAAAGGAATTATAATATCCAGCCATAAGTACATTCAATTTAGTGCATAATAGCTGAACATTTTTTTTTTAATTATTATTTTTTCCCTTAGAAAGGGTCTCATATATGTCCATATTTCTGCATATTCTGGACCAAGGCCTAGTGCCGCCATCTTGAAAGTGTCATAGTTGGAATGTCATCAGGTGCATTGTTTAAAATGTAGAATTGTTCTTGTCCTTGAAGGCCACTGTAGCTTCTGTTATTATTCTAAAGGGGTGGGGTTACCCAGGGAGCGTTGCATTCTAGAACTTTGTAGAACTTTCTTGATGATGTCACATTACACACTGCACCTTTAATAGAGGAGCGGCTAAGTGCTTTTATTCTCGTCAGAATCTTTCAGTTGACGATACGAGCGTGAACATTGTCATGAGCATGAGTCTCCATGGGAACGCTGGACAAGAAAACCGTCCGAGACATTTGAAATCGTGAATTTGAAAATGTCTCATAGAAACGTATTGATGGGTTTTATTTTCATACACAATCATTTTTTCATCGCTTGTCAAAGTATACTTTATTATCCCGGAGTTGGGAAATGTGTGCGGTCAAAAGTGCAGCACATTTAGGACATATAGGCAAACAAGCGGGCACGCCACACACACCACAACAACAACAACAACAACAACAACATTTAAGAATAAATAGTTCAGTTAAAGGTGCAGTGTGTAATATGACATCATCAAGAAAGTTCTACAAAGTTCTAGAATGCAACGCTCCCTGGGTAACCCCAACCCTTTCGAATAATAACAGAAGCTACAGTGGCCTTCAAGGACAAGAACAATTCTAAATTTTAAACAATGCACCTGATGACATTCCAACTATGACACTTTCAAGATGGCGGCACTAGGCCTTGGTCCAAAATATGCAGAAATATGGACATATATGAGACCCTTTCTAAGGGAAAAAAATATAATTCAAAACTTTTTTTCAGCTATTATGCACTAAATTAAATGTACATATGGATATTATAATTACTTTCTACACAATCTGCTAGGAAATAAAACCCAAAATTCTACACACTGCAGCTTTAATCAGTGAGTCAGTAGCAGGCCTAAAAACAACATTCACTAAGATTAAGTTTAAACCAGTAAAATAAAAACACAGTGTTCATGATCTTGACCCGTGACTTTCATTAAACAGTCTAATAGCAGAGGGGACACATGACAAGCTAAACCTTTTGGTTCTGATGGACCTTTGCAGCAGCCTGCTACTGCCACGGCTGCTGCGTTGGGAGCTCCTATATAAGGGGTGGGTAGGATCACTGAGTATATAGGCAAGGCAAGGCAAGTTTATTTCTATAGCACAATTCAGACACAAGGCCACTCAAAGTGCTTTACAGGGGCAAGATTAGAATACATAAAACACATTATAAAACATTTAAAAGCAAATAAAATGGGGTGGGTAGGATCATGAGTATATAAGGGGTGGATAGGATCATGAGTATATAAGGGGTGGATAGGATCATGAGTATATAAGGGGTGGGTAGGTCTGAGTATATAAGGGGTGGGTAGGTCTGAGTATATAAGAGGTGGGTAGGATCATGAGTATATAAGGGGTGGGTAGGATCATGAGTATATAAGGGGTGGGTAGGTCTGAGTATATAAGGGGTGGGTAGGTCTGAGTATATAAGAGGTGGGTAGGTCTGAGTATATAAGAGGTGGGTAGGATCATGAGTATATAAGGGGTGGGTAGGATCATGAGTATATAAGGGGTGGGTAGGTCTGAGTATATAAGGGGTGGATAGGATCATGAGTATATAAGGGGTGGATAGGATCATGAGTATATAAGGGGTGGGTAGGTCTGAGTATATAAGGGGTGGATAGGCTCATGAGTATATAAGGGGTGGGTAGGTCTGAGTATATAAGGGGTGGATAGGATCATGAGTATATAAGGGGTGGGTAGGATCATGAGTATATAAGGGGTGGGTAGGTCTGAGTATATAAGGGGTGGGTAGGATCATGAGTATATAAGGGGTGGGTAGGATCATGAGTATATAAGGGGTGGATAGGATCATGAGTATATAAGGGGTGGATAGGATCATGAGTATATAAGGGGTGGGTAGGTCTGAGTATATAAGGGGTGGGTAGGTCTGAGTATATAAGGGGTGGGTAGGTCTGAGTATATAAGGGGTGGGTAGGATCATGAGTATATAAGGGGTGGGTAGGATCATGAGTATATAAGGGGTGGATAGGATCATGAGTATATAAGGGGTGGGTAGGTCTGAGTATATAAGGGGTGGATAGGATCATGAGTATATAAGGGGTGGGTAGGTCTGAGTATATAAGGGGTGGGTAGGTCTGAGTATATAAGGGGTGGATAGGATCATGAGTATATAAGGGGTGGATAGGATCATGAGTATATAAGGGGTGGGTAGGATCACTGAGTATATAGGCAAGGCAAGGCAAGTTTATTTCTATAGAACAATTCAGACACAAGGCCACTCAAAGTGCTTTACAGGGGCAAGATTAGAATACATAAAACACATTATAAAACATTTAAAAGCAAATAAAATGGGGTGGGTAGGATCATGAGTATATAAGGGGTGGATAGGATCATGAGTATATAAGGGGTGGATAGGATCATGAGTATATAAGGGGTGGATAGGATCATGAGTATATAAGGGGTGGATAGGATCATGAGTATATAAGGGGTGGGTAGGTCTGAGTATATAAGGGGTGGGTAGGATCATGAGTATATAAGGGGTGGGTAGGTCTGAGTATATAAGGGGTGGGTAGGTCTGAGTATATAAGGGGTGGGTAGGTCTGAGTATATAAGGGGTGGATAGGATCATGAGTATATAAGGGGTGGATAGGATCATGAGTATATAAGGGGTGGGTAGGATCATGAGTATATAAGGGGTGGGTAGGTCTGAGTATATAAGGGGTGGATAGGATCATGAGTATATAAGGGGTGGGTAGGATCATGAGTATATAAGGGGTGGATAGGATCATGAGTATATAAGGGGTGGATAGGATCATGAGTATATAAGGGGTGGATAGGTCTGAGTATATAAGGGGTGGGTAGGTCTGAGTATATAAGGGGTGGATAGGATCATGAGTATATAAGGGGTGGATAGGATCATGAGTATATAAGGGGTGGGTAGGATCATGAGTATATAAGGGGTGGATAGGATCATGAGTATATAAGGGGTGGATAGGTCTGAGTATATAAGGGGTGGGTAGGATCATGAGTATATAAGGGGTGGGTAGGTCTGAGTATATAAGGGGTGGATAGGATCATGAGTATATAAGGGGTGGGTAGGTCTGAGTATATAAGGGGTGGGTAGGTCTGAGTATATAAGGGGTGGGTAGGTCTGAGTATATAAGGGGTGGGTAGGATCATGAGTATATAAGGGGTGGATAGGATCATGAGTATATGAGGGGTGGGTAGGATCATGAGTATATAAGGGGTGGGTAGGTCTGAGTATATAAGGGGTGGATAGGATCATGAGTATATAAGGGGTGGATAGGATCATGAGTATATAAGGGGTGGATAGGATCATGAGTATATAAGGGGTGGATAGGATCATGAGTATATAAGGGGTGGGTAGGTCTGAGTATATAAGGGGTGGGTAGGATCATGAGTATATAAGGGGTGGGTAGGTCTGAGTATATAAGGGGTGGGTAGGTCTGAGTATATAAGGGGTGGGTAGGTCTGAGTATATAAGGGGTGGATAGGATCATGAGTATATAAGGGGTGGATAGGATCATGAGTATATAAGGGGTGGGTAGGATCATGAGTATATAAGGGGTGGGTAGGTCTGAGTATATAAGGGGTGGATAGGATCATGAGTATATAAGGGGTGGGTAGGATCATGAGTATATAAGGGGTGGATAGGATCATGAGTATATAAGGGGTGGATAGGATCATGAGTATATAAGGGGTGGATAGGTCTGAGTATATAAGGGGTGGGTAGGTCTGAGTATATAAGGGGTGGATAGGATCATGAGTATATAAGGGGTGGATAGGATCATGAGTATATAAGGGGTGGGTAGGATCATGAGTATATAAGGGGTGGATAGGATCATGAGTATATAAGGGGTGGATAGGTCTGAGTATATAAGGGGTGGGTAGGATCATGAGTATATAAGGGGTGGGTAGGTCTGAGTATATAAGGGGTGGATAGGATCATGAGTATATAAGGGGTGGGTAGGTCTGAGTATATAAGGGGTGGGTAGGTCTGAGTATATAAGGGGTGGGTAGGTCTGAGTATATAAGGGGTGGGTAGGATCATGAGTATATAAGGGGTGGATAGGATCATGAGTATATGAGGGGTGGGTAGGATCATGAGTATATAAGGGGTGGGTAGGTCTGAGTATATAAGGGGTGGATAGGATCATGAGTATATAAGGGGTGGATAGGATCATGAGTATATAAGGGGTGGATAGGATCATGAGTATATAAGGGGTGGATAGGATCATGAGTATATAAGGGGTGGGTAGGTCTGAGTATATAAGGGGTGGGTAGGATCATGAGTATATAAGGGGTGGGTAGGTCTGAGTATATAAGGGGTGGGTAGGTCTGAGTATATAAGGGGTGGGTAGGTCTGAGTATATAAGGGGTGGATAGGATCATGAGTATATAAGGGGTGGATAGGATCATGAGTATATAAGGGGTGGGTAGGATCATGAGTATATAAGGGGTGGGTAGGTCTGAGTATATAAGGGGTGGATAGGATCATGAGTATATAAGGGGTGGGTAGGATCATGAGTATATAAGGGGTGGATAGGATCATGAGTATATAAGGGGTGGATAGGATCATGAGTATATAAGGGGTGGATAGGTCTGAGTATATAAGGGGTGGGTAGGTCTGAGTATATAAGGGGTGGATAGGATCATGAGTATATAAGGGGTGGATAGGATCATGAGTATATAAGGGGTGGGTAGGATCATGAGTATATAAGGGGTGGATAGGATCATGAGTATATAAGGGGTGGATAGGTCTGAGTATATAAGGGGTGGGTAGGATCATGAGTATATAAGGGGTGGGTAGGTCTGAGTATATAAGGGGTGGATAGGATCATGAGTATATAAGGGGTGGGTAGGTCTGAGTATATAAGGGGTGGGTAGGTCTGAGTATATAAGGGGTGGGTAGGATCATGAGTATATAAGGGGTGGATAGGATCATGAGTATATGAGGGGTGGGTAGGATCATGAGTATATAAGGGGTGGGTAGGTCTGAGTATATAAGGGGTGGATAGGATCATGAGTATATAAGGGGTGGATAGGATCATGAGTATATAAGGGGTGGGTAGGATCATGAGTATATAAGGGGTGGATAGGATCATGAGTATATAAGGGGTGGGTAGGATCATGAGTATATAAGGGGTGGGTAGGTCTGAGTATATAAGGGGTGGGTAGGATCATGAGTATATAAGGGGTGGGTAGGTCTGAGTATATAAGGGGTGGGTAGGATCATGAGTATATAAGGGGTGGGTAGGTCTGAGTATATAAGGGGTGGATAGGATCATGAGTATATAAGGGGTGGATAGGATCATGAGTATATAAGGGGTGGGTAGGATCATGAGTATATAAGGGGTGGGTAGGATCATGAGTATATAAGGGGTGGGTAGGTCTGAGTATATAAGGGGTGGGTAGGATCATGAGTATATAAGGGGTGGGTAGGTCTGAGTATATAAGGGGTGGGTAGGTCTGAGTATATAAGGGGTGGGTAGGATCATGAGTATATAAGGGGTGGGTAGGTCTGAGTATATAAGGGGTGGGTTGGTCTGAGTATATAAGGGGTGGGTAGGATCATGAGTATATAAGGGGTGGATAGGATCATGAGTATATGAGGGGTGAGTAGGATCATGAGTATATAAGGGGTGGGTAGGTCTGAGTATATAAGGGGTGGATAGGATCATGAGTATATAAGGGGTGGATAGGATCATGAGTATATAAGGGGTGGGTAGGATCATGAGTATATAAGGGGTGGATAGGATCATGAGTATATAAGGGGTGGGTAGGATCATGAGTATATAAGGGGTGGGTAGGTCTGAGTATATAAGGGGTGGATAGGATCATGAGTATATAAGGGGTGGGTAGGATCATGAGTATATAAGGGGTGGATAGGATCATGAGTATATAAGGGGTGGATAGG
>OX442349.1:57500-60000 GCA_949357725.1 Hyperoplus immaculatus
CACACACACACACACACAGAGAGACACAGGCACACACACACACGCACAGACACAGACACAGACACCCACACAGAGACACACACACACAAACAGAGACACAGACACAGAGACACACACACACACACACACACACAGACACAGACACACACACACACGCACAGACACAGACACAGACACCCACACAGAGACACACACACACAAACAGAGACACAGACACACACGCACACACACACACACACACACAGAGAGACACAGGCACACACACACACGCACAGACACAGACACAGACACCCACACAGAGACACACACACACAAACAGAGACACAGACACAGAGACACACACACACACACACACACAGACACAGACACACACGCACACACACACACACAGAGAGACACAGACACACACACACACACACACCATACAGCAGCGTTATTTATAGCCAGATGTATGAAGAGCTGACCATATTTGGGCAGTATCCTACATCAAAGTAATTTACTGTTTCTAAACTGTATTTGTCCCATTAACATCTAAGTGGAGTAGGGGGTGCCCTTAGCTCAGTTGGTAGGGCGTCCCCCCCCCCCATGGGCCTCGGCCAGCAGCGGACCCGGGTTCAATTCCAGCCCGCGGTCGTTCTCTGCATGTCACTCCCGTCTCTGCCCCATTTCAACTCTGTCTCTACACTGTCAATAAAGCATAAAAATGCCCCAAAAAAAACATACATTGTTGTCATCAAAAAAGCCTATTTATTCTACTGTTCACACAAAAATCCACCTAGCATTTCGAATAAATACAATAAATAATTCATCAGTTAATTCTGAAGCATGATGATTATCAAATATGAGAAAATTCATAGATTATAGCTAAAAAACAGCCGATTTCGTTTACACTACACATGATTCAAGCACTTCTAACCCTTACCCTGCGTTCCGAATCGCATACTTTCTACTACATAGTCTGGTAGAAAAAAGATTTAGGATGTCCCCATTCTTGTGGCCAGATTTAGGATGGTTAGAAGTACACGGATGTCCTACTTCATCCGGCCAAGATTGTTAGTGTTGAAAACTACATCCTATTTGGGGCGATTCTGACCCACAATCCGGTGTGCACGTGAAGTGACGTCACATCGACGAAGCCTCCGTATGAAAACAAACGGGGATGAGACGGATATAAAAGCAAGAGGCAAGATCAAGGCGCAATGTTATGATGAAATAAAAGAGTAAAAGTTTGTCCCAATAGTATGCCTACTGCATCCTAACTAGATTATTTTTATCGTCGGATGTAGTATGTAGAATAGAAAAAAGAAAGAGTATGCGTCAGTATGTATCACTGACTTGAGAGTATGCATAGTTTTGTTTGCGACCAGTGTGTGTTATTGTGTACAGGGTGAAAAGGCTAAAGCTACATCATGCTAATAGCTTGTGAATCCTAGTCATTAGTGAGTCACTGTGTTATGTAATCAGTCGCTTCACGCACATGTGAGGACAGAAGTGAAACTGAAAGCATGATGTCGGACAGATAAAGTTAATTTTGCTTATTTCAGTGTCACTTATAGTGTCTCTTAAAGGTGCAGTGTGTAATATGACATCATCAAGAAAGTTCTACAAAGTTCTAGAATGCAACGCTCCCTGGGTAACCCCACCCCTTTAGAATAATAACAGAAGCTACAGTGGCCTTCAAGGACAAGAACAATTCTACATTTTAAACAATGCACCTGATGACATTCCAACTATGACACTTTCAAGATGGCGGCACTAGGCCTTGGTCCAAAATATGCAGAAATATGGACATATATGAGACCCTTTATAAGGGGGAAAAAATAATTAAAACATTTTTTTTCAGCTATTATGCACTAAATTAAATGTACTTATGGATATTATAATTACTTTCTACAAAATCTGCTAGGAAATAAAACCCAAAATTCTACACACTGCAGGATACACTGGACGGCTAGAAGTGCTTTAAATATGCAATGGATAGAAAGAAATAGGCTCTTTTGATAGCCACAATCTGTGTATTTTCTCATATTTAATGTTCAATATTCTGCAGCATAAACAGATTAATCATTTATTGCATTTATTCCAAATGCTATAGGTGGATTTTTACACACTAAGAGCAAATCGTGCTTAAAATATGCAATAGTTTGAAAGAAAATAAGCTTTTTTGACAGACACACTATATGTATTTTATCCTATATTCAACCATATTGCAGTATAAATCAATTAATTATTTAAAGTATTTATTCGAAAAGCTAGGTGGATTTTTGCGTGAACAGTAAAATACATAGGCTGCAGTAATAGCTACAATCTATGTGTTTTCTCATATTTAATATTCAATATTCTGCAGCATAAACAAATCAATAATTTATTGCATTTATTCCAAATGTTGTATGGGTCTGTGGATTTTCAGCTGCTGTTATGACTATACACTAAGAATTACTTGTGCTTAAAGGTGCAGTGTGTAATATGACATCATCAAGAAAGTTCTACAAAGTTCTAG
>OX442349.1:65000-80000 GCA_949357725.1 Hyperoplus immaculatus
AACTACAAATATCTGATTGCTGCTTTTTAACAAGCGCAGATGCAGGTTTATAATAGATTGCTACTTCTTTAAGGCAACAAAATTGCCAATTTTTCTGTCAAAATAATGTAAGACCTTCGGGGCGCTCTGGTGGCGTAGTGGATAGAGCGTGTACCATATCGGCTTCGGCCTTCGTTGCAGTGGTCGCGGGTTCAAATCCGACCCTTGGACCTTTACTGCAGGTCATCCCCCCCCCCCCTCTCTCTCTCTCTCTCTCTCTCTCTCTCTCCTCTCTCTCTCTCTCTCTCTCTCTGTCTCCCCATTTCAACTCTGTACTGTCTAATAAAGAAAAATAAAAAAAAAATCTAAAAAAATGTAAGACCACCCCAGGTTTTTCTTAAATCGGTATCTCTACTTTTTTTAAATTGAAAACTCAATTGGACCTATTGACAAAATACCAAAAAAATAACTTTTTATGATTAACATCTTGAATTTTTATTTTGTTTTGAATATCATATCTAATACGTCAGTCATTTATTGAAATGTATTGATCGCACCATTGTATAATTTTGAAACAAAAACTAATATTTTGGGGGGGGGCGCCCGTAGCTCAGTTGGTAGGGCGCCCCCCACCCCCATGGGCCTCGGCCAGCAGCGGACCCGGGTTCGATTCCAGCCCGCGGTCGTTCTCTGCATGTCACTCCCCTCTCTGCCCCATTTCAACTCTGTCTCTACACTATCAATAAAGAATAAAAATGCCGAAAAAATATCTTAAAAAAATAATAATAATAATAATAATATTTTGCTTTGAATTTGGTCCTTTATTTTCAAATGGGAAGTTTTTTACAACCTTTTATTTCACTTTGTGGCAGGGAATTAAAGCTGCAGTGTGTAGAATTTTGGGTTTTATTTCCTAGCAGATTTTGTAGAAAGTAATTATAATATCCATAAGTGCATTTAATTTAGTGCATAATAGCTGAAACATTTTTTTTGAATAATTGTTTTTTCCCTTAGAAAGGGTCTCATATATGTCCATATTTCTGCATATCTTGGACCAAGGCCTAGTGCCGCCATCTTGAAAGTGTCATAGTTGGAATGTCATCAGGTGCATTGTTTAACATTTAGAATTGTTCTTGTCCTTGAAGGCCACTGTAGCTTCTGTTATTATTCTAAAGGGGTGGGGTTACCCAGGGAGCGTTGCATTCTAGAACTTTGTAGAACTTTCTTGATGATGTCATATTACACACTGCACCTTTAAACTGTCCTTACATGAGTACAAATATCTCAATTTCCACTCTAAATATATCTGCTGTGTGTGTGTGTGTGTGTGTGTGTGTGTGTTTGTGTGTGTGCGTGTGTGTGTGTGCGTGTGTGTCTGTGTGTGCGTGTGTGTTCAGTATTAGGAAATCCCACCTCCTGCCAATATGCCAAACACACGGATACTGTGTCAAATAGAGTCACATGAGAGAGTTTCCCGGCCTGTGAAGTGTTTCCACAACATGCTGTGCTTTGATCTGTACACACACACACACACACACACACACACCCATTGACTTACAAGGCTCTGCAAAACAAACATGCCTATCACTCACTCACTACTGCTGTGTGTGTGTGACGTGTGTGTGTGTGTGTGTGTGTGTGTGTGTGTGTGTGTGTGTGTGTGTGTGTGTGACGTGTGTTTTATTTATGGGAATCGCTCAAAGAATCCGTTCTGAAATACTAAACCGTGCGTCACTTTTTGGCAAGTTAACGGATTCCCTGAATATCAAGCCTGACTTTTATTTGATCAAGACACATTTACAATTACAATTAATTTTAAATTTTTTCTTTTACTTTGAAATCAAATTCTTCAAGTTCCTTTGGCAAGAAAAGTGAAAAGATAAGCGATTTACAGGACAGAACATGCCGTCCTTTGATATGCCTGTAAACACACACACACACACACACACACACACACACACACACACACACACACACACACACACACACACACACACACACACACACAAGACATGGGACAAATAAGTGATTTACAATAAGGCAATGATGGATGGATGGAAACGAATCAGGCATGTATGTGTAATACGATGTGGTAACGTGATAGACAGTCGGGTCAATATCTTTGAACTTGATTCACTTTAACACACACACACACACACACACACACACACACACACACACACACACACACACACACACACACACACACATTGGGGAAGCTGTCATTTATAGTAGTAGGTTGCCAACTGTGAGACGGGTCCAAGATTTGTAAGATTTACTGTTTGTTTACAGCGCTTATAACAGGGTCAAGGTGAAAATAAGGCCGGGCCTAGATAGTGCTTTTAGGTCCGAAATAATTTGTTTATTTAATGTGAGACCCTGCCGGCAAAAACATCATTTTTTTTCAAGCACTGGTCCGTTTTGAGATTTCTGTCTATTCTGCTTCCATAACATGTCTTCTTTCATACTCTCTCTCTCTCTCTCTCTCTCTCTCTTTCTCTCTATCTTCCATAACATGTCTTCTTTCATACTAGTATAAATCAAAAGGTCCAACATGTACATTCAGGTGTTTATTTGACTAAACCTTTGTCTGTTTGCGACTGTATATTTCTCCTATACAACCATCTTTAACGGACATTATCTCAACATTAGTTTTTTTTTTTCAATACTCTGAACCAAAAATCTTCAACTTCTAAAGCACTTACATCAACTAAACTTTCCATAATCATTCTCAGCACTATTCTGAAGGTTATTACAGAAGGATTTGTTCATATGTTGTTTGTTATTGTCCCTGTGTGCACATTTGGCTTGGACACAGAGTGCTTAATCAAAACTTACGTCACAAGGTTGAAATTAACAACAAAACAAAACAGACACAAACACATTTGAATGTCTTCCACAGCATGGTGTTAAAGCTGCAGTGTGTAGAATTTTGGGTTTTATTTCCTAGCAGATTTTGTAGAAAGTAATTATAATATCCATAAGTACATTTACTTTAGTGCATAATAGCTGAAAAAAATGTTTTGAATAATTTTTTTTTCCCTTAGAAAGGGTCTCATGTATGTCCATATTTCTGCATATTTTGGACCAAGGCCTAGTGCCGCCATCTTGAAAGTGTCATAGTTGGAATGTCATCAGGTGCATTGTTTAAAAATTAGAATTATTCTGGTCCTTGAAGGCCACTGTAGCTTCTGTTATTATTCCAAAGGGTTGGGGTTACCCAGGGAGCGTTGCATTCTAGAACTTTGTAGAACTTTCTTGATGATGTCATATTACACACTGCACCTTTAAATAGTCTGTAAGTTAAAGTCGCTACGAGGAACTTTTAAATATTTCTGAAACAGTCTCATTTCTCCTCTGATGATCATAGATTACATGTGACAGCAAACGAGACCATCAGTGGAATAAGTGCCCATGACAAAGATATCCAGAAAAACTAATAAAAATAGGTTTCTTAATGCCTTTGTCATGGGGTATACGCTCACCCATGAACAACAGCTGGCGTAGTAAAAACACTACCGCTTTTGTCCAAAGGGGGGCGCTAGAATTAACACAAACTGAAAGTGCCTCAGAGCACCTTTAAAATAGACTTTAAGGTGTAGGGCTACTGTGTTCATATGTTTAGTACACATTGCCTTTTGCACATTTATCTATCGTACTTTGTACATTTGGGGCGACCGTGTCTCAGTTGGTAGAGCGGGTCGGCTGATGATCAAAGGGTTGGAGGTTCGATCCCCGCCCTGCCAGCCACTTGTGTCACAGTTGTTGTGTCCTTGGGCAAGACACTTCACCCGCCTTGCCTCGTGTGAATGTCGATAGTTAGTCTGCTATCGGTGTGTGAATGTGTGTGTGTGTGAATGGTAACGTGGGAAAGGAAAACAGGTCTCCCTTGTAAAAGAGTCTTCGGTCTCAATGGGATTTACCTGTAGAAATAAAGGTTAAATTCCTATTGGGGGCTGGGACAAAGGTTTTAGCAATTTGATTCGCAAGGAAATGCATGTAAGTCTATATATAAAGTCCCCATAAGTGACGTAAGACAACGTGTGTGTGTGTGTGTGTGTGTGTGTGTGTGTGTGTGTGTGTGTGTGAGAGAGAGAGAGAGAGAGAGAGGAGTGTGTGTGAATGAGAGAGATAGAGAGAGAGGAGTGTGTGTGTTTATGTGTGTATGTGTGCCTTTCTGCGTGCATGCATAGTGTGCGTGCAGGCGTCTGTGTGTGTGTGTGTGTGTGTGTGTGTGTGTGTGTGTGTGTGTGTGTGTGTGTGTGTGTGTGTGTGTGTGTGTGTGTGTGTGTGTGTGAATGCCTAGTTAAAGATAAGAGCCTCTTTGGCAGTGGTTGGGATCTGTCTATATAAGGATGTTCTATTCCTATTGCTTTTCCTCTGGGGAACCACACACACACACACACACACACACACACACACACACACACACACACACACATCCACACACATCCACACACTCACACTCACACACACACGGAGAGAGAGGGAGTATTAAACAAAGTAATTATCACTCAATGGACAATGACTGCCAGAAGGCTTGGTCTAATTCACAGGCTAATATTAGGCCTGTAGAACTAACCTATGAAAAAAGTACTATCATGACAGTTTGCAAAGGGTATAGTATGAATAATTTAAGACGTGCCAATTTTTTGTTCAAATGTTAATAAAAGCTGAAAACTATTTATTTTCCCACATTGATGCCTCTTGTTCATCGTCTTATTATCTTCTGGGAGAAGCCTGTGTCCATTTCCAAACAAGAAAAAAGCTTGTTGGTTTCATAAAAGTTACTTTAAAGCTGCAGTGTGCAGAATTTTGGGTTTTATTTCCTAGAAGATTTTGTAGAAAGTAATTATAATATCCATAAGTACATTTAATTTAGTGCATAATAGCTGAAAAAATGTGTTGAATTATAATTTTTTCCCTTATAAAGGGTCTCTTATATGTCCATATTTCTGCATATTTTGGACCAAGGCCTAGTGCCGCCATCTTGAAAGTGTCATAGTTGGAATGTCCTCAGGTGCATTGTTTAAAATTTAGAATTGTTCTTGTCCTTGAAGGCCACTGTAGCTTCTGTTATTATTCTAAAGGGTTGGGGTTACCCAGGGAGCGTTGCATTCTAGAACTTTGTAGAACTTTCTTGATGACGTCATATTACACACTGCACCTTTAAGTCAAAATTTGCCAGGGGGATGAATAATTTCGGTTTTGACTGTAACATAAACAAATATACAACTCTTATCCCTCTAAAAACTATATATTCTATAGCATTCCAGGATCTGTATGTGTTTTCGATATGTAACTCTGATCCTATTTGTCAACAGGCCCGTTGCTAAACAGCGGCCAAAGTAACCCCACACTTTTATGTTTGGAAACTGTCTGTCTCTCCGTTGCGTCACTGTCAGAATGTGCCGCTCACATTAAAGGACTTATAAGAAACGACGTCATTCGTTATGATTGACAGGCTCATATGATTATTTACAGCAGACACACACACACACACACACACACAGAAACACACACACACACACATACAGAAACACACACACACACACACACACACACACACACAGCTGACAGGATAGTAGCCAACTACTTAGCGCACGCACATGCACGCGCACACACACACACACACAGACAGACAGACAGACACACACACACACACACACAGCCAGCTGACAAGTTTGACTAGGATAGTAGCCAGCCAACTACTTATCACACAACTGCTCTCTCTCTCTCTCTCTCTCTCTCTCTCTCTCTCTCTCTCTCTCTCTCTCTCTCTCTCTCTCTCTCTCTCTCTCTCTCTCTCTCTCTCACCTCTTGAGCGCACGTAGTTGTATTTTTATTTTTATGCTCTCATATTCTAGGGGAGCTACCACATGGGATGACCTTGTATTTAGCATGGAAAAATAATAGATTTTTTTCAACTTCAAAATGCTTCTTTTGGACCGTTAACAACATGGTTTTTACTAAGTATTTTTGCTGCTGAGATACATTTTTGATTTATTGTTCTAAAGTGTTCCAAAGGCAAGTTAAGGATGGTTTGATGAGCCGTTGTGCCTATTTCCAGGCCCAACTATTAATAGGTCCGGTGGTGGCTACGCACGCACGCTCGAGTTTGATTGGAAATTGCACAGAGCCTTAAGTCAGTGGAGAGGGGAGACTGTCTGTGAAGGGGAAGAGGCTGTTTGAAGGGTGAGTTCACTGGGACAAAATAGATTTTTAGGGACCACTTAAACTGTTCAATGCAACTTTTTTCATTCAAAATATTTGTTTGAATTATCTTAACCTGAAATTCATAATCAATTCAAGCTTGTGTGCGAGTTCACCGGGGATAAAATAGACTGTTGAATGTTTAACAAGCGACTTCAAGAGTTCCTTAAAAATCGCTTGATAAGTTTGATCCTGTATTTTTATTACTATTGCTTAAAAAAGGAATTGTGTTTTTACAAAGCATCTTCTACTTTTTAGGTCCCAAACTTTTAAATGCAACTTTATTTCTAAATTCTTTTTTATTTACTGGGATAAAATAGACTGTTGAATGTTTGACAAGCGACTTCAAGAGTAGACAGAGACTAGAAAGTAGTTTTATAAGTTTAATCTAGTATTTCTACTGCTTAAAAATGAGTGTTTTGAATGAGCATATTCTGTTTTTTAGCCCTAAACTATTCGAGACAACTTTTTTTTTCCAAATATTTTTTAAAAATGTTTTTATCTACTATTGAATTATCCTGAATTAAAGTGAGTGTTTATGTGATATAACTTTCTGTTTGTGCTTAAAGGGACACTGTGTAACATTTTAAGTAATGTATCAGCTAAAATCAATATCCTCATTCATAAATATGTCCTCAATGGAGTAAAATCACCTCTGCCAATAATCTGAATTATCCTCCTGAGCGGAGAATTAAAAATATTAATATTACATTTTGTACATTGAGCAGGCAAGTCTTATGGAGGCATCCATGTTTTTGGAATGTCATCAGGTGCATTGTTTAAAATTTAGAATTGTTCTTGTCCTTGAAGACCACTGTAGCTTCTGTTATTATTCTAAAGGGGTGGGGTTACCCAGGGAGCGTTGCATTCTAGAACTTTCTAGAACTTTCTTGATGATGTCATATTACACACTGCACCTTTAAGTAATCATTTTAAATGTTTTAATAATTTTAGCACAAACAAACGAAGTGACAACACCAAGTTTGTACTCAGTTAATGTTTTTATGTGGAATGCTATTTTACCGTTTGGAAAATATAACTTTGTGTTGTTATTCAAGCATTAATTTAAAAAAAAATATATCTCTTTGAGCCCAAAAACTAAGCAGCAACTACACCAACTTTTTTGTACTCTGTTGAAGTTTTTTGTGCTTATTTTTTTGCATTTTTTTGGAATACTATTTTACCGTTTGAAGAATATAACTAACCATTTTTTTTCTCTTTCAGCGCCAAAACCTTATCAACAACAACACCACCGTTTAATTTTTCTACCCTGGGAAACTTTTTGTGTAGTGTTTTTGAATTATTTTTATCCGTGGACTATCGTTTTATCGTTTTTGAGGATGGGGTCTCGACGTACGGCCCGTTTGTCTTATGGCAGCGGGCGATCGAGCAGCAGTGGAGATGAAAGCAACGGCAACGGAAGCAGCAACGGGCAAAGCAACGGCAGGCGGTCAACTAGCTGTAGCTATCTGTCTAACGTCAGGGCAGACAGCAGGTACAGTGTGTGTGTGTGTGTGTGTGTGTGTGTGTGTGTGTGTATGGCAGATCATAGGTACACACACAAGGCTTTATCCTTCAATGGTGCTAACTACGAGGAACTTCTAAATATTTCTGAAACGGTCTAATTTTTTTTCCTCTGATGATCATAAATTACATGTAACAGCAAACGAGACCATCAGTGCAAAGAATGCTATTTTTATATAGTTTTTTCTTAATGCCTTTGTCATGGGTATACGCTCACCCAGGAACAACATCTGGCGTGGTAAAAACACTACCGCTTTTGTCCAGAGGGGGGGCTAGAATTAACACACACTGAAAGTTCCTCGGAGCACCTTTAAGACGAGGTAAAAACTATAAAGATTAATTTATATTAGGTAGGTGATCACTTTTCATTAGTGTGTGTGTGTGTGCGTGTGTGTGTGTGTGTGTGTGTGTGAGTGTGTGTGTCCGTGTGTGTGTGTGTGTGTGGGGGGGGGGGACATGTTAACAGCAGCTATAAAAACAGCAATACCAAATATCAACATCAATATAAAAAGATTTTCCAGTCGTGGGCAGATAAACCTGACGTGTGTGTGTGTGTGTGTGTGTGTGTGTGTGTGTGTGTGTGTGTGTGTGTGTGTGTGTGTGTGTGTGTGTGTGTGTGTGTGTGTGTGTTGCCATGGCCACTGGAGTTTAAATAAACCGCTGATTAAGAGCAGCATCTCAGCTATGCCGCATGGGCCCCATCTCACATCCACCAACACTCAACAACAGCCACTGCATGGAAAGACAGTGTGTGTGTGTGTGTGTGTGTGTGTGTGTGTGTGTGTGTGTGTGTGTGTGTGTGTGTGTGTGTGTGTGTGTGTGTGTGTGTGTGTGTGGAAAGACTTAGTTCACAGCACTATGGGGTTTTTCTTATTGTTCCTATGTTCATAAGAATTGGATGTTAAGAGTCTTTTGAGATATTTTTTCCATCCAGTTGCACAAGGCAGCGTCTATATAAACATTACCAAAGTTATACTGATAGGCCTTGGTCCAAAATATGCAGAAATATGGACATATATGAGACTCTTTCTAAGGAAAAAAATAATAATTCAAAACATTTTTTTCAGCTATTATGCACTAAATTAAATGTACTTATGGATATTACAATTACTTTCTACAAAATCTGCTAGGAAATAAAACCCAAAATTCTACACACTGCCGGTTTAAACTTGCCTTGCCTTGCCTTGCCTTGCCTTGCCTTGCCTTGCCTTGCCTTGCCTTGCCTTGCCTTGCCTTGCCTTGCCTTGCCTTGCCTTGCCTTGCTGAAAACTATAATTAAAAGAATATATCCTTAAATGACCAACAGGAAAGGCTTTCAGACGTAAGATTCCCTGCTAATACTGACATGTTTTTAGCTTTAACATCCGCTCGTCAGCAATACATTACTTAATCGCATTTGAAACGGGTCAGCACTAAAGTCCAAAGAAATAATTATTCTCACATCACGCATGCTGCAAACTGTACATATATTATGCACAATATGTTATTTGTGGGTGACTGTCTTAAGTGTGTGTGTGTGTGTGCGTGTGCGTGTGTGTGTGTGTGTGCGTGTGTGTGTGTGTGTGTGTGTCGTACAGTTTGCTTAATCATGACAGCATGCATTGAAGTGTAACTGTATCTTAAACTGTGCACTGAGCCAACAGTAACATTGATTTCAACACTCAACACCAGACACAAATTGAACCGCACGTACCATATGCATCAATTCAAATTATAATTATGATTATGTGTGTGAGGGTTATTCTGTGTGTGTGTATGTGTGTGTGTGTGGGAGGGTTATTCTGTGTGTCTGTGTGTGTGTGTGTGTGTAGGGGTCATTCTGCATTTTAACATGCATATGATTGTTAAATTATCTGTAAAAAAGTGTGTTACATCTTTATAATTGCTGTCATATGGATTAGTTAGATGTGTGTGTGTGTGTGTGTGTGTGTGTGTGTGTGTGTGTGTGTGTGTGTGTGTGTGTGTGTGTGTGTGTGTGTGTGTGTGTGTGTGTGTGTGTGTGTGTGTCTAATATAAGGAAATGCCATAATTAATAGTGAACTGCAGAAGGCGAAGTTCAAATGAAACACTTTTGCTTCTGTTAAAATAGATTAATTTTATTTTGCTTAAAGGTGCAGTGTGTAATATGACATCATCAAGAAAGTTCTAGAAAGTTCTAGAATGCTACGCTCCCTGGGTAACCCCAACCCTTTAGAATAATAACAGAAGCTACAGTGGCCTTCAAGGACAAGAACAATTCTAAATTTTAAACAATGCACCTGATGACATTCCAAAAACATGGATGCCTCCATAAGACTTGCCTTCTCAATGTACAAAATGTAATATTAATATTTGTAATTCTCCGCTCAGGAGGATAATTCAGATTATTGGCAGAGGTGATTTTACACCAATGAGGACATATTTATGAATGAGGATATTGATTTTAGCAAATAAATTGCTTAAAATGTTACACAGTGTCCCTTTAACACGGAATGAAGTCAAATCCATTTTAGTGATAACTGTTGAACCTTTAGAGTGAGCTTTTTATATCTCCATAGGAGTGGGGCGCTGAGGCCGCCATGTTGCACCGCCATGTTTCTACAGTAGCACAGAACGGACAAACTTAACGGCCTTACACGTTTTTATATATAGTGGGCGTCCTGGGGAAATGCACCTGTTGGAAGACCAAGAAGAAGAAGTATTTGTATAAAATGTTAAAGGTGAAGTAAGCGATTTATTATAAGTGTTAAATCGCTCTTTTTTCATACAGTGATCACTTACATAATATGCGCGTTTCATAAAGCCGATCTCTCAGTCAGCTGCTCTGCATGTAATCGGCAAATAAACTTTTTGTCGGATCCCGAAATTAATATCCAATCACAAGAGCGAACGCTACAAACCGACACCCGTCTCACTCATATATAGTATATACACTCCATGGTCTCACTGCTGGTGCACGCCAGAGCAACAGATGGGTGAATGTGTATGCGCCTACAATGGCGGAGCAGGTAAAAATCCTTCCCAATGTCTGTTTTGATGGTTTTTATCATGTTTTATCACACTTATGGATCTGAGATGGCGCTAGATAACTCGCTGCTTGAAGACCGCAGTGCATTAATGTGGTGACGTAGGGACGAGCGAGGGGACCGCTATAACTGCAGTAACTGACAGGACGTTAGCTAAAAGAACCATTCCGCTTACAGCACCTTTAAATACAATTGTTAACCTTGCCTGACCATCTCCCTTATATTTCTCTTCAGGAGCACATTGTGCAGTGTGATGGCTCAGCTGACGGAGGAGAAGCAGCCGTCCTTTGAAACAACGCTCAAGTCTAAAGCCGTGTCCGAGAACTGCAACGTCAAGTTCTCCTGTGTGGTGACAGGTAAACAGACCCTGCGTTCCAATCCCCATACAATGTACCATTTAGTTTGGTAGAAATTTTTTTTTAGGATGTCCCGATTCTTGTGGCCAGATTTAGGATGGTTAAAAAATACCCAGATACTACCAGGTCGACTACATCCGGCCGAAATTTTTAGTGTTGAAAATAGCATCCTATTTGGGTGATTCTGACCCACAATCCAGTGCGAACCTGAAGTGACATCACATCGACGGAGCGGATATAAAAGCAAGAGGCAAGATCAAGGCGCAATGTTAGGATGAAATATATAAGTGTAAGTATGTCCCAAGGGTAACTACTCCCTAACTAGATTCTTTTTATGGTCGGATGTAGTATGTAGAGTAGAGAAAAGAGAGAGTATGCGATCTGGAATGCAGGGACTTCTTTTTTTTTTCTTTTTTTTTTTTTTTTAACCTTTATTTATACAAGTATATCCCATTGAGTCCGAAGTCTCTTTTGCAAGGGAGACCATGTTCCCATTTACACGTTACCATTCACACACAAATTCATACACCGATAGCAGGCTAACTATCGACATTCACACGAGGCAAGGTGGGTGAAGTGTCTTGCCCAAGGACACAACAACCATGTGGCAGGGCGGGGATCGAACCTCCAACCCTTTGATCATCGGCCGACCCGCTCTACCAACTGAGACACAGTCGCCCAAAGTCACAGTCACAGTCTTTTCAAGGTTCCATTGTGTTACTCCAATGGAAACCTTTTAAAGGGACATACGATAATACAGTCTACTCAGCAGAGAATATGTCTTCAACTTAAAGGAATGGAATTCACAAAAATAATACCTTGAAATAGATTCAGATTAACCTGCAACCTGTTTTAATTGATACGGAAAGTGTCAATTGTAGATCTTTGGCAGCATTGATTTATGATCTGTCATGCTAATAAGATTATTTTGAATTGAATTGAGATATTTTTGCCCTAATGTCCATGTTTTTTCTCTCTCTCTCTCTGTATATTCCAGGCTACCCGACCCCTCAGCTCACCTGGTACAAAGACGATAAACAGATGGACAGATTCTGTGGACTTCCAAAGTATGAAATATTCCGCAACGGACAAAACCATTCCCTGCACATTTACAAGTGAGTACGGACACATAACTGCACGTTTCATACTTCTGTGTAAAAAATTCAAGCTAAGTGGATTCACCGGGCAAGGGTTCAAACCAAGCCCCAACCTCAGCGATTTTTACCAGCATCCAATAAGGAAGTGACCACAACTGTAGTAACCCGGAAGTGCCACTGGGGGGTGGTGCCAAGACCGAGCAGTTTTTCTTTGACTCACTTGTTAGATAGGCCGTTTTCAAAGTCTTATTAAACCTATTTACAGCCTGGGCCACAAAACCATTTTAGTCTGTATGTTTAGGTCATATCTCCATGACAACACTGAGGGGGGTGAATTTTTTTGACCCATGCTAGTTTTTATTCCTTTGGAGGATAAAATGTATTGGCGCGATCTCTTGAGTGACAGCTCTCCGCCCGTTGTCCCTCACTTTGCCTCGGAGGTATACGTCAGCTATCTCCCTCCCCCCGACGTGACGTCGATTCCCCTTTTCGGCAAGAGGAGTGAGGCGGAGTAAAAATCTCACAAGATGGCGACACGCACAAACCAGGATTATTGGATGCCGTGTGAATAACTGAGGTCAGCCCGGATGCTACATCCATATTATTTACTATCTATGGTTCAAACACTACGTTTGTGAGGTAAATGGTGATGGTATTTGTGTGGCCCCCCTATAGATTGGGCTCAAAAAGTTTTGGTGACATGTTACCAAACGTGTTCTTCAGACATCCAACCATATAAGTTTGTTCTTAGATTTCCTTGACGTCTTTTTAAAGGTTCAGTAAGTGATATGGTCCTTTTAGCTAACTCCCCTCCCTCGTCCCTACGTCACCACCACATGAACACACAGCCGTCTTCATCAGATAGTGCCGCGATGGAGAGCAGCGAGTCATCGTTCACGGGGCACAGAGACCCCGCCTCTTTATAGCGCTCTGTCTTCTGATTGGATAAAAACGAGCGGGATACTTGAAATTTTATCTGGCAATTACTGCAGAGCTGAATGACTGGGAGACCTGTGTTATGAACTGTGCATACTGTTTAAGTGATTTACTTACTTCTCATTTAATTAAAGCAAGCTAAACGGTCTTTTTTTTTTACAGCTGCACTTGCCCCTTTCTAGCTAGAATTTTCTCCTTGTCAGCAATGATTACCTTCGTTTATGTCAAGAATCACCTTCCTTCATAAAATCTTAATTAACTTAACCCAGGCCCTCTCTCTCTCTCTCTCTCTCTCTCTCTCTCTCTCTCTCTCTCTCTCTCTCTCTCTCTCTCTCTCTCTCTGTCTCTCTCTCTCTCTCTCTCTCTCTCTCTGTCTCTCTCTCTCTCTCTCTCTCTGTCTCTCTGTCTCTCTGTCTCCCCATTTCAGCTCTGTACTGTCTAATAAAGCTTAAAAATGCCAAAAAATACAACTCAACCCAAACCATTTTTCTCCGTTTGCAGTTGCACTACAGAAGACGCAGCCATCTACCAGGCCTCGGCCGGCAACAGTAAAGGAATCGTCTCGTGCTCCAGTGTGCTGGAAGTCGGCGAAATGAACGAGTTTAAAATACACCAACGTTACTTCGGAAAACTCAAACAAAAGGCGGAAAACAAACGAATCGAGCTGGAGGGAAAAGAGAACCAAGAACCGCTGCGAACCATGAGTCCCGACCGCGCGCTCAGAAAACGCCGGTCCACCACGGAGGCCTTTCTCAGCACGCCAAGCTCGCCGGAAGACGAATTCAGCGAAGAAAGCAACAAGGAAAAGGTTGTAAAGACAGAACTGAGGTTGACAGAGGGAAGTGTGGAAGTCCATGACGAAAAGCAAGTTCCGATCACCAATGGAGTTGTTTCTGGTTTATCTAACGGACAGGCTAGCGGGAAAAATGTTCCTCAGGACGGCACGTATATTTACGATTCGGCCCAGAAGGTGTTTACGGCACAACAACCGGCCAAGACTCACTTTGTCAAGAAGAAGATTAAGATTTCAAATGATGCAAAAGTCGCAAAATCAGACACGGAGGACGCAAGGGCAAAGAATGAGACGTCAGCTGTGAACGGCGCGAAAAAAACACAATCGAAAGTGGAATGGGAAGAAGTTATGGAGGTAGAGAACTCGGTTGGTTCGTCGATTTTGGATTCGGGGTCGAGAAATTTGGCGAAACAACGTCAAGGAGTGGAAACTGAGAAAGTGTCGCGAGTTGAAACGCCTTCAAGAGGTGACAACAAACGTGCTGAGGTAGCCATGCCTTCACAGAAAGAACAGCCACCTCCGAAAAGTCTAACTGTGTCTGCGAATGATGCTAAAAAAGTTCCAAATCTTGAGAATAAGGCTATACGCAAAGATTTACAAGTACCGACACCTCCCCAACGCAGGAAGAAAGAGCGTGTAACGGTTATGGAAGTTGACGAGAAGACGGAAATTTCGAAGAGTGGATCTGTGAAAAACGGGGATGTTTCTGGGTCAGTGAATGCACCGCGCGAAAGCAGCAAAGCAACTTTAATACAACAGATTCCAGATCAGATGACGCCGAAGGAAGCAAGCCAGAAGAATGTGGGTGTGTCTCGACCGCCACGACGGAAAGAGGTGAGTGTGTGTGTGTGTCAGTGTGTGCGTGTGTGGAAGGGAGTGTGTGAGTGAGTGAGTGAGTGAGTGAGTGAGTGAGTGAGTGAGTGAGTGAGTGAGTGAGTGAGTGAGTGAGTGTGTGTGTGAGTGACTGACTGACTGACTGACTGACTGACTGACTGACTGTGTGAGTGTGTTTTTCGTGCATGTGTGTGAGAGAGAGAGAACGAGAGAGAGAGAGTGAGAGAGGGACAGAGTGTGTGTGTGTGTGTGTGTGTGTGTGT
>OX442349.1:85000-112500 GCA_949357725.1 Hyperoplus immaculatus
ACCTCGGCAGCCGTTAAAGCCAGTAGTCAAAATCAAAAGTCAAGTATTACTGATTTGGAACAGGCCAAAGATGCACCTGTTCAAGGCAAAGGCTTTGGATTGACGCACAATTCAACTCCAGGTATTAAATTGGACAGGAAAACTGACAAGGAGATAGCTGAAAGCAACTCCACAACACTTCAAGATCAATCCAAAATGGAAGTTCCCAATGCCAAAAACTTAGAAGGTTCTTTGGAAAGTGTGCAAAACCATCCCGCTAAAAATGAGGAGAGCGGTCTTCAAGTTATTCAACAGGACAGTGCTATGGTGGAGGAAGATAGCACATCAAACTCTACACAAGAGGCCAGTCCGCTAATTCCTTCCGCCACTCCGCAAGAATTAGCATTGGGAGCAAGACGCAAAATCCTAATTTCCAAGTCGAAAACCGAAGAGATTTTAGAGGTTACATCAATGGTTGATACGCAGAAAAAGGAGGTCCCTACACCTACACCTACACCAAGCAATAACAAGCTTTCTATCAGTCCCGTGAGCTTGTCAACGTCCCCAAATTTGTCACGACGATCGCAATCACTTCAAACTCCCGTTGAAAGTCCTTCGCCAACAGAAAAGCGGTCTCCACTAGTTAACAGGAGGAAAGTGATTCCAGATACGCAGACACAGAAACAGCCCGTTGAAGAGACACACAGCCCGAAACCTGAACCCAAGCCGGCTGAGAAGGACAAGCAAGACCCATTCAAAGGTAAAGTTGTCCTCATGTGGAAAAATAGTGACATCACACTAGTAAAAAATGTAGGGTTAGGATCAAAGACCTACTTCACCGGTGGAAATATGAAGGTTTATTGAACTCTGAGATCTTTTGTAGTATAAATGTGCAAACATTTTTAGGAATCGGTTCATCCTAGCCTGAGAAAAGTCAGAAAGAGTGTATTGTGGTCTCACTGTCTAACCCTACATTTTCCTATCCGTGACATCACACATGGTAAAATGTATGGTTATAGGATTAACAGGACAGCTGGGCCAAGGGAAGACTGAGGGGAGACTGAGGGAAGAAAAACCTCATTCATTATATTGTAATAGTGATTTTATAATGATAGAACGCCGGTTCTGTATGGGTGAAGTATTCCTTTTAAACATGTCAGCGTTCATACTTAAACCACTGCAGTGCATTGTTGATTGACACCATCCTCCCAGTATAAAACTATTTATACTGACCCAGCACATTATGCAACACACACACACACACACACACACACACACACACACACACACACACACTCGAAAAAACACATTTTAAAAGGAGCAACACGTGAAGAGTTCTAATCTATTTGGCAGTGAGTGAAGTTTGATTGTATAAACTTTCCGCTCACACCAGTGCAAACAAACAGGTCATAAATCTCCGTTCTATTGTTCTAGCTTCTATTCTAGTATTATTTATCGTTTGCCTATAAATCATTTAATGGACACACACACAGTGAAAATATACAACAAGCTGACAAAGAGACAAAAACTATTAAAACATTCAGATCAAATGGGTGAAGCAGAACATCGCCTATAACCAAAACAGTTACAGGTGGAGTGAGGCTGAATCAAAATAATATGTTTAAATGTGTTAAAGGTGCAGTGTGTAATATGGCATCATCAAGAAAGTTCTGCAAAGTTCTAGAATGCAACGCTCCCTGGGTAACCCCAACCCTTTAGAATAATAACAGAAGCTACAGTGGCCTTCAAGGACAAGAACAATTCTAAATTTTAAACAATGCACCTGATGACATTCCAAAAACATGGATTCCTCCATAAGACTTGCCTTCTCAATGTACAAAATGTAATATTAATATTTGTAATTCTCCGCTCAGGAGGATAATTCAGATTATTGGCAGAGGTGATTTTACACCAATGAGGACATATTTATGAATGAGGATATTGATTTTAGCTGATAAATTACTTAAAATGTTACACAGTGTCCCTTTAATGGATATTAGAGTATCTATACTAATTTGTTGCGGTAAGTTGTCCCTGCCGGGAGTCACACCAGTTCACACCAGTACTGCCAGTATAATAATACATCTCCGTTATATTGTTCTAGCTTCTATTCTGGTATTATTTATGGTTTGTCTATAAATCATTTAATGGTTTTCACTCTGGAGAAGTTTTTCCATATCAAGGTCAGTGCAGTCCGCTGGCCAACTGCCTCTGGTGAAGCCAAGATCAAGAGTCACCTGCATGTTACACACACGCACGCACGCACACACACACACACACACACACACACACACACACACAGACAAGACACATACGCACGTGCACACACACACACACACACAGGCAGGCACGCACACACACACACACACAGGCAGGCACGCACACACACACACACACACACAATACAGTAGTACATGAGAACTAATAAAAAAACAAATATTGATGACACAAGCTCAATAACAGTTCAATTTGAAAATGAGGAAATGGAACTCCAAGCAATTGAAGTCAATTAAATGTTAAAAGTGGAATACAAAATGTGTCATATACTGTGTGTGTGTGTGTGTGTGTGTGTGTGTGTGTGTGTGTGTGTGTGTGTGTGTGTGTCTGTCTGTCTGTCTGTCTGTCTGTCTGTCTGTGTCTGTCTGTCTGTCTGTCTGTCTGTCTGTGTGCGCGTCTGTCTGTCTGTCTGTCTGTCTGTCTGTCTGTCTGTCTGTCTGTGTCTGTCTGTCTGTCTGTCTGTCTGTGTCTGTCTGTCTGTCTGTCTGTCTGTCTGTCTGTCTGTCTGTTGTTTTCCTCTCCAGCTCCTCAAGTTATCCGTAAGATCAGAGGTGAGTCGTTCTCGGACTCTGGTGGACATCTGAAGCTCTGGTGCCAGTTCTTCAACGTTCTCAGTGACTCAACGATACAATGGTTCAAGAATGAAGAAAGGATCGCTCAGATAAAGAGAAAGTAAGTTACCTATCTGTCTGTCTGTCTGTCTGTCTGTCTGTCTGTCTGTCTGTCTGTCTGTCTGTCTGTCTGTTTATCTGTCTGTCTGTCTTTCTGTCTATTTATCTGTCTGTATGTCTTTCTGTCTATTTATCTGTCTGTCTGTCTGTCTGTCTGTCTATCCATCTATCTCATAATTCAATTAAATTCAATTATCGTCATGGGAAACAACTGTTGAAATTGCCAAAGCAATACAAAAAAAATTAAGAAAACAAAATTGATTTAAAAAACTTAATTCTAATTATTTTAAACTACATAGTCAGGATCATTTAACATTTGCTATTTCTAATCAAAACATTTATAATTATTTAATTTCTCCGTAATAAATTTTTATTTTACTTTTTTTGTGGAATTTGACTTTATCTTACATTCCGAATCCATCTACCATTTCTAAACGCCTTTATTTTTTTAAATAAAGTATTTTAAGAAGAAAAATAGCATATAGATGTAATTCAACATCTATTTTTACCCTGCATTCTGTATCATTTCCTATGTGTCTGTTTCTCAGTGCGGGGGATGAAACTCAGGTGAACCTTGCGATCGTCCAGGCGACGTATAAAGACGCCGGTGTTTACGGATGTTCCATCACCAACGAATACGGGACGGACTCAACTGACTTCCTGCTCAGCTCAGAAAGTAAATATGGCTTCAACTTACATGAGACATTAAACCTGCAGTGTGTAGAATTTTTGGTTTTATTTCCTAGCAGATTTTGTAGAAAGTAATTATAATATCCATAAGTACATTTAATTTAGTGCATAATAGCTGAAAAAAAATTTTTTAATTATTATTTTTTCCCTTAGAAAGGGTCTCATTTATGTCCATATTTCTGCATATTTTGGACCAAGGCCTAGTGTCGCCATCTTGAAAGTGTCATAGTTGGAATGTCATCAGGTGCATTGTTTAAAATGTAGAATTGTTCTTGTCCTTGAAGGCCACTGTAGCTTCTGTTATTATTCTAAAGGGTTGGGGTTACCCAGGGAGCGTTGCATTCTAGAACTTTCTAGAACTTTCTTGATGATGTCATATTACACACTGCACCTTTAAGCGTTTATATAAACATTACCAAAGTTATAATGATAATATAGACACTGTTTATTACTTCCCTCGTGTCCACTTTAGTTATATTAGTTTATTTTAAAGGTGTAGTCAGTGATTCTGGAGAACGCTTGTTGTCAAAATCACTTTTGGTCAAAATCAGTGAATATCTCCTCATGATCCACCACTTGTCTGTACTGTACTGTGTGTGCGCTGGAAGAAAAAAAAATCCGGGGTTAATACACAGCCTAGGCTCTGTAAATGTGTATGTAAACAAAGTGTAAATGAAAACAAAGGTGGCACACCTTAGCTAGCTACATGCCCGTTTACAGAGCCTAGGCTGTGTATGAACTTTGGATTTTTTTTTCTTCGACCCACACACAGGACGGAGGTAGCAGATCATGCAGAAGATACAAGCGTTCTCCAGAATCACTGACTACACCTTTAAAGGTGCAGTGTGTAATATGACATCATCTTGAAAGTTCTAGAATGCAACGCTCCCTGGGTAACCCCTCCCCTTTCGAATAATAACAGAAGCTACAGTGGCCTTCAAGGACAAGAACAATTCTAAATTTTAAACAATGTACCTGGTGACATTCCAAAAACATGGATTCCTTCATAAGACTTGCCTGCTCAATGTACAAAATGTAATATTAATATTTGTAATTCTCCGCTCAGGAAGATAATTCAGATTATTGGCAGAGGTGATTTTACACCAATGAGGACATATTTATGAATGAGGATATTGATTTTAGCTAATAAATTACTTCAAATGTTACACAGTGTCCCTTTAAATATTAAAAATGTTCCATTGTATTATACTGATCCACAACAATTCTCCTTCTCTCTCTCTCTCTCTCTGTTGCAGTTCTGGCAGGAATGTGCATCCGTGAAGACCTCAGTGGTACGATGAGATTTTCTTTTCTTTGTAAACCTGGCCAATACAGATCAAAGTTGGGTGTCTCAGTAAGCTTTTACAAAGATAGATAGATAGATAGATAGATAGATAGATAGATAGATAGATAGATAGATAGATAGATAGATAGATAGATAGATAGATAGATAGATAGATAGATAGATAGATAGATAGATAGATAGATAGATAGATAGATAGATAGATGGATAGATGGATGGATGGATGGATGGATGGATGGATGGATGGATGGATAGATGGATGGATGGATGGATGGATGGATGGATGGATGGATGGATGGATGGATGGATGGATGGATAGATGGATAGATAGATAGATAGATAGATAGATAGATAGATAGATAGATAGATAGATAGATAGATAGATAGATAGATAGATAGATAGATAGATAGATAGATAGATTGATAGATTGATAGATAGATAGATAAAAGCTTACTTTCATGAAACTAACTCCACACATTACATCGTTAGATTACATTTGTATTGGTGGATTTGGGGTTACAGTTACAGGGTCTTTTAAAACACTTTTTATCCTGCATTTATTTCAAACCTTTAACCCTTTTCTAACTACTCTCTCGCTCTCTTTTCAGTTGGAGAGGAGATTGAAGTGACTCCGTTGATATTCAGTAAAGGAGTGGGTGATTCTGGCGTGTGGGGGAACAAGTTATTTGGGCGAGTAATGGTGCAGGAGTCCCGCATAGGAGACGGCTGTGCCCATAAGGCGTGGAGAGCTAAAGTCATCTATGGTCTAGAGCCGCTGTTTGAGTCGGGACAGACGTGTGTCATTAAAACAAGGAATCCCGTCGCCTACGGAGGGAAAGGAGACGCATCGCTCGTAGACAGAAACATGGACGTCATGAGACAGGTGGGTGAAAAGAGAGGTTTGATTTATGTTAAAGGTGCTGTAAGCGGAATGGTTCTTTTAGCTAACTTCCTGTCAGTGACTGCAGTTATAGCGGTCCCCTCGCTCGTCCCCACGTCACCACATTAATGCACTGCGGTCTTCAAGCAGCGAGTTATCTAGCATCATCTCAGATCCATAAGGGTGATAAAACATGATAAAAACCATCAAAACAGACATTGGGAAGGATTTTTACCTGCTCCGCCATTGTAAGCGCATACACATTCACCCATCTGTTGCTCTGGCGTGCACCGGCAGTGAGACCATGGAGTGTATATACTATATATGAGTGAGACGGGTGTCGGTTTGTAGCGTTCTCTCTTCTGATTGGATAAAAATTTCGGGATACTACAATAAGTTTATATGCCGATTACATGCAAAGCAGCTGACTGAGAGATCGGCTTTATGAAACGCGCATATTATGTAAGTGATCACTGTATGAATAAAGAGCGATTTTACACTTGTATTAACATAAATTAACAGCTTACTTCACCTTTAATATGTGTACCTTTTATTTATACAGGTAAATCAGACAGGTGGGTGATAAGAGATGTTAACGTGTGTCTGCTTAACCCTTTTTCTGTCCAAATTTATATTTATTAAATGTATTTAATTGATTCTGGAGAACGCTTGTTATTTTTATTTATTTTTTTGGTGTATGTGTGTCTGCTTAACCCATCAATGTCCACATGTTCACATTGGGATTTTATAATTTATTTTACGACACTTAAAGGAAAACTTTACCCATATAATATGGAACCGGCGTTCTATCAATAAAATCGCTATTGTAATATAATGAATGAGGTTTTTCTTCCCTCAGTCTTCCCTCAGTCTTCCCTTGGCCCAGCTGTCTTGTTAATCCTAACCCTACATTTTACCATGTGTGATGTCACGCATGGCAAAATGTAGAGTTAGACAGTGAGGCCATAAAACACCCTTTCTGCCTTTTCTCAGGCTAGGATGAACCGATTTCTAAAATGTTTGCACATTTATACTACATAGGATCTCAGAGTTCAATACACCTTCATATTTCCACCAAAGTAGGTTTTTAAGCCCTCTTTTCCATCGGATGTTATGAACTGTGCATACTGTTTAAGTGATGGCTGTATGAATATAGAGTGAATTAACAACAAAATATCACTTACTTCCCCTTTAAATAGATCTATTGGTTGTGGTTGAGCTTATATTTCTTCACTGTTTTGCAGGAGTGTAAGATGCAGATGTTGGCTCGCGAATACTGCAAGATCTTCTCTGCAGAGTCCAGAGTGATGGAGAACTTTGGTCCCACTCTGGAGTGAGTACATTCGCTTTTAAATGTTGTATTTCTATTCCTGTTTGGTTTACACAGTGGGTTAGCGTCCCATGGAAACAGGTTAAAGTCATATTTTACTTTCGCTTGTCTAATGTCTATTCTATTCTAAAGCTGTTAAAATAGCAAACGATCTGTCCCATCCACTCCATAGGGAGTTTGAACTTCTTCCCTCGGGTAGACGTTACAGAGCGCCAAGGGCAAATCGTAACATTTTTAAAAATTCCTTCACTCCTAAAGCGATTGGGGTTCTGAACACCATGTCCCGCTGATGTTTATACTGCCACTGCTGCCCTGCTTCTTGCCCTGAAGATGTCTGTGTGTAAATGTTGTTGTTGTTGCTTTTTGCTGTTGTTGTGTTGTCCTGCTTGTTGTTTTTTATGAGACCAAAGACAAATTTCCACACCGTGGACAATAAAGAATTAACTAACTAACTAACTATTCTTGATGTATTTTAATCTTGATGTATTCCATGCCCCTGTAAAGCACTTTGAATCGCCTTGTGTCTGGATTGTGCTGGAGAAATAAACTTGCTTTGCCTTGCCTTACATGAGTCACAAAACGTTTATATCAGTATAAGTTATTAAAGCTGCACTGTGTAACTTTGTGTGTGTCGGAGAGAAAAGTGAACAAGGTATAGTCTCATAACTTAACATACAAACTTTCCTCACAGGAAAATGTGATCCCTGGAACACTGTTTGAAGTTAGAAAGCTTCCTGAAAAGTTACTGTTTCACTGTTGTTGTTGTTTACAGCAGCAGGGCCCACAGTTTGGTTTGCAAACATATTCTAGTCTTATACGTTTGGTTCCAGGTTCCTCTAAATAATTTTGATTTATGATGATAGAATTATTCAATACTAAGAATTACATGTAGAGGAAATATGTTTAGTAAACTAGCTGCAGGCTCTGTGAATGTAAACAAACCCCCTCCACTGAAACTACACTCTAAACTTTGTCAAATAAACACCTGAATGTACATTTACATCAGTATTATTTATTAAGCATCTTTAAAGGTAGGGCGTCCCCCCCATGGGCCTCGGCCAGCAGCGGACCCGGGTTCGATTCTAGCCCGCGGTCGTTCTCTGCATGTCACTCCCCTCTCTGCCCCATTTCAACTCTGTCTCTGCACTATCAATAAAGCATAAAAATGCCAAAAAAATATCTTTAAAAAAAAAAAAAACGCCTGAATGTATATTTACATCAGTATTATTTATTAAGCACCTTTAAAGGTTTGGGGCGACTGTGTCTCAGGTGGTAGAGCGGGTCGGCTGATGATCAAAGGGTTGGAGGTTCGATCCCCGCCCTGCCACCTGTGTCATGGTTGTTGTGTCCTTGGGCAAGACACTTCACCCACCTTGCCTCGTGTGAATGTCGATAGTTAGCCTGCTGCTATCGGTGTGTGAATGGTAACGTGGGAAAGGAAAACAGGTCTCCCTTGCAAAAGAGTCTTCGGTCTCAATGGGATTTACCTGTAGAAATAAAGGTTAAAAAAAAAACTTACACCCTGCCAATCTTTCTTCCAGGGTGGTTGCAGTGTACTTGATGTACCGTCCGGCTAACACTGTCCCCTACGCCTCGGTGGAGTCTGAACTGACCGGGATGTATCAGCAGTATTCAGTTCTTTACAAAAGTAGAATTATCACCAGAACCAGCTCTGTGGTGGAGCAGAAATGCTGCGCGCTACAACACTGGATCTACCAATGGACCAGCGGAAATCTACTGTTCACTCGCATAGAGGGTAAGGCTACGTGCTAATTATTATTATTTATATTAAAGGGGCACTGTGTAATATGACATCATCAAGAAAGTTCTAGAATGCAACGCTCCCTGGGTAACCCCACCCCTTTTGAATAATAACAGAAGCTACAGTGGCCTTCAAGGACAAGAACAATTCTACATTTTAAACAATGCACCTGATGACATTCCAAAAACATGGATTCCTCCATAAGACCTACCCGCTCAATGTACAAAATGTAAATTAATATTTGTAATTCTCCGCTCAGGAGGATAATTCAGATTATTGGCAGAGGTGATTTTACACCAATGACTCGAGGACATATTTATGAATGAGGATATTGATTTTAGCTAATAAATTACTTAAAATGTTACACAGTGCCCCTTTAACAATATTGTTAAAGGGGCACTGTGTAACATTTTAAGTAATTTATTAGCTAAAATCAATATCCTCATTCATAAATATGTCCTCATTGGAGAAGTTTGGGGTTCCCTGCTCAAGCTGCTGCCCCCGCGACCCGATTTCGGATAAGCGGTTGAAGATGTATGTATCCTCCTGAGCGGAGAATTACAAATATTAATATTACATTTTGTACATTGAGCAGGCAAGTCTTGTGGAGGAATCCATGTTTTTGGAATGTCATCAGGTGCATTGTTTAAAATGTAGAATTGTTCTTGTCCTTGAAGGCCACTGTAGCTTCTGTTATTATTCTAAAGGGGTGGGGTTACCCAGGGAGCGTTGCATTCTAGAACTCTGTAGAACTTTCTTGATGATGTCATATTACACACTGCACCTTCAATACAAAAACATGTGTAGTGTCAATTTATTATTTGATAAATTCAGGGTCTTGTAATCGCATACATGTCCACCTATCAGAACTTTTTTCTACCTCTTCTGTTTTTGAATTTTATTGAATTTTTTCACAATCATTGTTGTCATTTTGCAGGTATCGACACAAAACTCACCGGGATTGGAATTTCAGTCAAAAATACCGGGTTAGTATATTCATCATTTATTGTGCTTTCTCTTCAAAATCTACCCCTAAAAAAAACCATAATTTTACATGTAATTTAAATGCACATTAAACCTGCAGTGTGTAGAATTTTGGGTTTTATTTCCTAGCAGATTTTGTAGAAAGTAAATATAATATCCATAAGTACATTTAATTTAGTGCATAATATCTGAAAAAAATGTTTTGAATTATTATTTTTTCCCTTAGAAAGGGTCTCATATATGTCCATATTTCTGCATATTTTGGACCAAGGCCTAGTGCCGCCATCTTGAAAGTGTCGTAGTTGGAATGTCATCAGGTGCATTGTTTAACATTTAGAATTGTTCTTGTCCTTGAAGGCCACTGTAGCTTCTGTTATTATTCTAAAGGGTTGGGGTTACCCAGGGAGCGTTGCATTCTAGAACTTTGTAGAACTTTCTTGATGATGTCATATTACACACTGCACCTTTAACATTTTGTATCATTGTGTGTTATTTTCTACAGACATCAGGGTCTAAACATCGAAGGAAATCCCAAAGTATTCGAGTATTTCGTCACTCAACATCAGTGTAACTATTTCTGTGGGCTGCTCAGCCTTCGCTCTCTCAAACTCATGGATTCTTTATCGACTCCTACCAAATCTAAGAGCTCCAGGAGTCCCCTGCTACAACGCAAAACCACGAGCGGTTCTTCTAGCCCGCAAACCGGACGCAAAAATGCCGCTAGTCCGAGAATGCCGCGGAAAAATGAGCAAGACGGAAGGAGCACACCGACAAAACAGAAAGCTGCTGATGCTCCTCAAGTTGTTAAAATGGAATAGAGAGGTTAACGTGTGTAAAAAGACTAGAACGGGAAGGTCTCCAATGAGTTTTTAGACACGATTAAGAACTATAAATGGTTCCCTGTCGTGTGTGTATCAGTGAAATTGACCAAGAGAAGCTTGAAGACAGTGTGGAAGACTGATGAAGGCACGTCTGCTTTTAAGACAAGAATAAAAATCCAATCCCGAGACATGCAGGGAAGAGATGAGCATTTTCAACATAATACGTAAAAGTATTTTTTTTTTTACGTTTTTTGACATTCGTTTTCATGACAATGGCATTTTTCAATGACAGAAAAGAAAGCTTTCGAATACTGGGGTTGCGTTCCGAATCGCATACTTTCTACTATATAGTATGTAGAAAAAAGATTCAGGATGTCCCGATTCTTGTGGCCAGATTTAGGATGGTTAGAAGTACCCGGATGTCCTACTTCATGCGGCCAAGATTGTTAGTGTTGAAAACTGCATCCTATTTGGGCGATTCTGACCCACAATCCAGTGCGCACGTGAAGTGAAGTCACATCGACGAAGCCGCCATATGAAAACAAACGGGGATGCGACGGATATAAAAGCAAGAGGCAAGATCAAGGCGCAATGTTATGATGAAATAAGAGAGTAAAGTATGTCCCAATAGTGTGCCTACTGCATCCTAACTAGATTATTTTTATCGTCGGATGTAGTATGTAGAATAGAAAAAAGAAAGAGGAGGAGATTCGGAACGCAACCTGGGTTTCCGAGTGAAATCTCTTGAATAGGCAATTCCAGTGTCGCTGTGTAAACTAGCAAAACCAGTGAAATGGTGACGTCACACCAGTAGCGTGCACAGAATATTTTAGGGGCAGCAACGAAAATTGCAAAAAAGGCTCAAAAAAGCACCTCACCCTCTGGTAAATATGTATGTTTATCTAAGGGCTATCTAGTACAAAAATTACCTGCAAAATACTAGCCTGACATGCATACTATCCCTGTTTGTGGAACCATGTGCATGTTGAATGTATTCAGAAGTTTTCTAAACGCGAAAACATGTTAAAAGCCCTACTTCTCCGGTGGAAATATGAAGGTGCATTGAACTCTGAGATCCTGTGTAGTATAAATGTGCAAACATTTTAGAAACCGGTTCATCCTAGCCTGAGAAAAGGCAGAAAGAGTGTTTTATGGTCTCACTGTCTAACCCTACATTTTACCATGCGTGACATCACACATGGTAAAATGTAGGGTTAGGATTAACAGGACAGCTGGGCCAAGGGAAGACTGAGGGAAGACTGAGGGAAGAAAAACCTCATTCATTATATTATAATAGAGATTTTATAATGATAGAACGCCGGTTCCGTACGGGTGAAGTATTCCTTTAAAGGGGCACTGTGTAACCTTTGAAGTAATTTATTAGCTAAAATCAATATCCTCATTCATAAATATGTCCTCATTGGTGTAAAATCACCTCTGCCAATAATCTGAATTATCCTCCTGAGCGGAAAATTACAAATATTAATATTACATTTTGTACATTGAGAAGGCAAGTCTTATGGAGGAATCCATGTTTTTGGAATGTCATCAGGTGCATTGTTTAAAATGTAGAATTGTTCTTGTCCTTGAAGGCCACTGTAGCTTCTGTTATTATTCTAAAGGGGTGGGGTTACCCAGGGAGCGTTGCATTCTAGAACTTTGCAGAACTTTCTTGATGATGTCATATTACACAGTGTCTCTTTAAGAACATAAAGGAAACAGCTTAACCATGATGATGTAACCTTTTCATTGTAGCCACCATTCCTTTGCCATAAATCACTTGTTGTGGATTGATGCCTTAACACGTTGTCGTGGAGATTATCTGTCGTTTTCATACATTTGGCAAAGTAGAAGTTCTCCTGGGTTTGTCACAGATACTTGGAGTTTTTTTTTTCATATATTTTTTCAAAAATGTAGGATTTCAATTTGAACGCATTTTATATTGATTTCACGTTCCGATTCTGACATTTTCCCTCACATATTTTTTTTTGGCATTTTTATGCTTTATTGATAGTGTAGAGACAGAGTTGAAATGGGGCAGAGAGAGGGGAGTGACATGCAGAGAACGACCACGGGCTGGAATCGAACCCGGGTCCGCTGCTGGCCGAGGCCCATGGGGGGAGGGGGGGGGGGGGGGGGGCGCCCTACCAACTGAGCTAAGGGCACCCCCTTCACTCACATTTTTACCCTCAAAAAAGTTATTTTCGAACATACACTACAGTCATCAAAATAGTAGCTTTTCCTTGGTTAGTATTCTATCAATCCAGGTACTACGCAGGTCAAAAATAATAATAATTATGACTAAGGACGCTTAATTAAAATTAGTTACGGAGAAGGGGTGGGATTAAATAAGTGTAAACTTCTTCCTACTCCTTTACGAACATGTAGTTACAATTATCAAGTACTTGTCATTCATGTATCTCACACACACACACACACACACACACACACACACACACACACACACACACACACACACACACACACACACACACAGATCTAGTTATACTTTCTATTGTGTGTAACATCATTATTTTCTGTATGATAATTTCAGTTTTCTTTTACATGTTCGAAATACATTTCTATCAAATCAAATCAAATCAAATAAAAAAATGTATGGAGGGTTTTTTTCCGATCTTGCCATTTGAGTTGCTGGGCTTTGAGTTTTAAGGAAATAATTAAAAAATCTGAACGTGAAATCTATACGAAAACGATCTCAAAACGACCCATCACACTATTGAACAAAAAATATATTGGAATATAACTTGATACAATACGAATCCCAATCTCAGGTCTCTGTATCAGAAAATAGCATCATTATAGCCTTAAAGAGGACCTATGATGGGCTATCGGTTCACATCCAGGCTTCCAAAGCATTGGCATGATAGCTTGCACCTATTTTAGTACAGTATTTTATTGAGTAATGTATTATAATGTGTTCTATGTGTGTGTGTATGTTGGATGTGAGTCGACCATCTGAGTCCTTAATGAAGATTATTATTAATATCGAGTAAATCTTCAGGTTATAAAAACATGTTGAACTGATGTGGTATTTTATTACGTCGTCTGTGTGTAATTATTTTTCAACATAAAAGCACAAACATGTATATTTTCTAGTCACCATTGTAAGTATATAATATAATACAGTGAAGTACATCGCATAACATGGCTTTACGGCAGCCAAAATGGTTGCATGGCACGTTTGTAAAGGTTGGGAATGCACTTTTAAATTGTATTTTATTTTTTATTTTCAGGAAAGTTTTAAGCCAAATGTAATGTAGCTTCACGTGACACTTTTGTACAGTGGCTATCTGTCGGTGCTGTGCTTTTATTTTGTTAACCTGTCATGTTTACTTTGCTCTTCCACATTGCACTGCACCAGCTTCAGTGCAACTGGCTGTAAAAAAATAAATAATTCAAAATAAAAGACTTGATGACATTTTTTGTACGTTTTGGAGATGCTGTGGTGTGTGTGTGTGTGTGTGTGTGTGTGTGTGTGTGTGTGTGTGTGTGTGTGTGTGTGTGTGTGTGTGTGTGTGTGTGTGTGTGTGTGTATCTCCTCAGCAGGTAAAGCAGCCTGAATAGTGAATTTCAAGAAAAAAAAATTCTGTCCACTGGCTAAGAATGAAACACAGAGTTAGAATGGGCAGCGTGAGTTTGACCCGAGGTGTGTGTGTGTGTGTGTGTGTGTGTGTGTGTGTGTGTGTGTGTGTGTGTGTGTGTGTGTGTGTGTGTGTGTAATGTTCAGAATGTGTTGAATGAGGTGATGTAACCTCAGACTGACTGACCCATTTTAACAACAGATCCTTCTTCAAATCATTCAAGAATTCATTCAAAGGTTTTTATGTGTCACAAGCTCTTACATGTTGTGCAGTAAAGTGTTGGTGTAGCAAACTACCCCAACAGTCAGTCAGTGAGTGAGTGAGTGAGTGAGTGAGTGAGTGAGTGAGTGAGTGAGTGAGTCACTCAGTCAGTCAGTCAGAATAATGTTGATAAGATGACGGTTAAAGAGCCATTTTGCCCTATGGCAATGGACAAAAACAAAACAATAACCCCTAACTGATTGATAACATGCACAGAGAATGAATTGTCTGACGTTGCTACCCAAACGGTATAAAAATCAGGCCTATCAAATGAGGGTCACACACACGCACACACACACACACACACACACACACACACACACACACACACACACACACACACACACACACACACACACACACACACAACGGTATAAATCAGGCCTATCAAAGCTACATATAAGCTTTAGCCACGGGGACATGCTGTTCTAATCCAACTGGATATAAAAGCAGGAGACCAGTCCAATATGCTTTGAGTGGTGAGGTGTGGACATGTACTAACGGTGACCCCCACACCCCCCCCCCCCACCTCCCCCTGGACCAAATGGGTATTATGGGGACTATGATCATAGTCACACACACTCTGGAAAAACCCCTCTTCAAAAACAAGTTAAAGCAGCTACAAGGAACTTTTTAAATATTTCTGAAACAGTCTCATTTTTCCTCTGATGATCATAAATTACATGTAACAGCAAAACGAGACCATCAGTGCAAAGAATGCTATTTTTTATATAGTTTTTCTTAATGCCTTTGTCATGGGGTATATACGCTCACCCAGGAACAACAGCTGGCGTGGCACTGGTTTGGGGCGGCAATGGCGAAGTGGGTAGGGAGTTCGCCTCTGGAGAGCAGGGTCGGAGGTTCGATCCCCCGTCTCCCCGCCACATGTCGAAGTGTACCTGGGCAAGACACTGAACCCCGAATTGCTCCCGATAGTTAGCTTAGCACCCTAGTGCTAAGCCTACCGTGCGTGGTAGCTGCTGCTATCGGTGTATGAATGTGTGTGTGACTGGGTGAATGTGTACAAAAACAATGTAAAGCGCTTTGGGTCTGTGATAAACGGAGATATAGCGCTATACAAGTCCATTTACCACTGGTAACAACTCTACAGCTAATTTTGAAGTATTTTTTACAGGTATTATTGGGACTTTGATCATAGTAACACAAACACTGGAAAAAATATATCTTCAATAACAAGTTACAATACAAGAAATACAAGGTTTAGTTCACTTATAAGAGGTAAAGAAAAATCGGACAAGCGCACATTCACTTGGTAAGATCGGCCTATATTGAAATAAGATGCCACTTCTAATGCAGAGAAAACCTAGCCTGGCTCCGCCCGCCCGCCTACTTCCGGCCAAATTTTATTTTCCCTTCAGTAGTCAGTCTGGGTGTACAGCCCATTTCCCAGTTTTGCCGGAGATTCGACAGCCGGTCCAATCAGCGAACAGAGCGAGTGGCCGAGAACGATGAGGTTGAAGTCGCGCTCCAGTTTCAGTTGCCAGAAGCCGGCTCATGACACGTGACGACCAAACGTTATGCGATTGGTTGGCTAATCCAGAGTGGCACTGGGCAGATCCAATAGTTTTAAACTTTAACAGACACCCGCCTCCATGAGTGAACGTTTGCCAGTTACAGCACTGCCAGACCTTCTGTACAAATGAAATGAAGTACGATGGTCTGGTAGCACCAGGCTAAATGAAGTACGATGGTCTGGTAGCACCAGGCTAAATGAAGTACGATGGTCTGGTAGCACCAGGCTAGTAAAACACATTGTAGGAATAAAAACCAGAGAATTGCCCGTCTTAGCTAAAAATTATTCTGGAAACTGTATCAAACTGAAATGACTTGAAAATCTTTAATTTGGGATTCGGTATAATTTGGTATTGATAAAAAAAAAATGCCTAACGCTTTTCAGATGCTTTACTTTCATGCAAATAACTTGTGCTATGTTGCTATGTTGTGAGAATTAATTTTACCAAGTGTACCCCCCAAACAACCTCCCCACCCCCTATGGCCCACACACACGTACACACACACACACACACACACAGTTGTCCAGCAGTGTGTTGTGGTGTGTGTGTGTGTGTGTGTGTGTGTGTGGAAACTGATCTTGGCTTTGTGCTGAGGCAGTGACATCATCTTCTGGATATTCACACAGTGTCAGTGAGAAGAAGACTTGACCTCTGAGGACAGCTGTGTGTGTGTGTGTGTGTGTGTGTGTGTGTGTGTGTGTGTGTGTGTGTGTGTGTGTGTGTGTGTGTGTGGAAGACATGACCTCTGAGGACAGCTGGGGAGCACACACACACACACACACACACACACACAAGCAAGCACAGACACACACACAGTCTCTCTCTCTCACACACAAACAGACGGACGGACAGACAGACAGGCAAGCAGGTAGGTACACAGACAGACAGACGCACGCACACACAACATGGCTCACACACACTCTTCCCCCGCCCCCTCCCCCACATAACATGTCTCCATATGCAAATTGTTTTAAACAATCTTAACAAATCTTCTGTCCACAAAATATGTCGGAATAAAGCCCAAATAACTTGACCGACTCACTCAATTCACTTCACTCAAGTCATTCACAGTAGAGCTGAATAACAGTGAGACTTTTCCAAGGTAGGACTAGAGCGCCCTCTAGTGAAAACAGTGAGAACTACACAACAGTACAGACGCACACGCTTTTGGGTTGACTTATACTCTCTGTGTATCTTGTGTGTCTTGTGTGTGTGTGTGTGTGTGTGTGTGTGTGTGTGTGTGTGTGTGTGTGTGTGTGTGTGTGTGTGTGTGTGTGTGTGTGTGTGTGTGTGTGTGTGTGTGTGTGTGTGAGAGAGAGAGAAAATGTATATAATTGTATGTTGCGGTTCCACGATAAAACGATACATTTTCCTTTTGAGTTTTGACCATAAAGCAGATAAAAATTTGAGCTGCGTTCCAAATCGCATACTTTCTACTATATAGTATGTAGAAAAAAGATTTAGGATGTCCCGATTCTTGTGGCCAGATTTAGGATGGTTAGAAGTACCCGGATGTCCTACTTCATCCGGCCAAGATTGTTAGTGTTGAAAAGTGCATCCTATTTGGGCGATTCTGACCCACAATCCAGTGCGCACGTGAAGTGACGTAACATCGACGAAGCCTCCATATGAAAACAAACGGGGATGAGACGGATATAAAAGCAAGAGGCAAGATCAAGGCGCAATGTTATGATGAAATAAAAGAGTAAAAGTATGTCCCAATAGTATGCCTACTGCATCCTAACTAGATTCTTTTTATCGTCGGATGTAGAATGTAGAATAGAAAAAAGAAAGAGGAGGAGATTCGGAACGCAACCATAATTTACAGATATCAATGTTTTGTCATTTTAGTTGATATAATGGCCTCAAAGAAACTCACCTCACTATCAAATAATTTGCATAAATCTTTTATTGAATTGTATAGAAACACCTGAGTAGTTATAACAATGCAAAGAGTAAAACAAATATATATGCAAGAAATACCGTTTTATAGTAAGGCCTTTTAATTTTTATTTTTTTTTTTTTTTTAAGATTTTTTTTGGCATTTTTATGCTTTATTGATAGTGTAGAGACAGAGTTGAAATGGGGCAGAGAGGGGGAGTGACATGCAGAGAACGGCCGCGGGCTGGAATCGAACACGGGTCTGCTGCTGGCCGAGGCCCATGGGGGGGGGGACGCCCTACTAACTAAGCTAAGGGCGCCCCCCTTTTAATTATTTCAGTAACAAAAGTGAAAATGTATTTGTGAGCTTGTAAAGCATTCACAACCAGCCTCAATAATAACTGAAGCTTACCATCAATATTTATTTATTCAATGTAACTTAATCGTAACCCGTGCGAGAAAAACAATAACCCTGCGTTCCAATCCCCACACTTCCCTACTATTCAGTATGCCAGAAAAAAGATTTAGGATGTCCCAATACATGCACGTCAATTGTAGTATGCTGAAAATACATTAATGCCCCACTTACTCCAATAGCATGTTGGAGTATTCCTCTTTATTCTTGACATTTCTCGACATTGTGAAAAAAAAACTTCCTTATCCGATTTTTTTTTCTCTCCTGTCTGTGGCCCTAAAACTCTTCTGTACTTTAGTATGTAGTGTAGTAAAGAGACTAAAACTCTTCTGTACTTTAGTATGTAGTGTAGTAAAAAGACTAAAACTCTTCTGTACTTTAGTATGTAGTGTAGTAAAAAGACTAAAACTCTTCTGTACTTTAGTATGTAGTGTAGTAAAAAGACTAAAACTCTTCTGTACTTTAGTATGTAGTGTAGTAAAAAGACTAAAACTCTTCTGTACTTTAGTATGTAGTGTAGTAAAAAGACTAAAACTCTTCTGTACTTTAGTATGTAGTGTAGTAAAAAGACTAAAACTCTTCTGTACTTTAGTATGTAGTGTAGTAAAAAGACTAAAACTCTTCTGTACTTTAGTATGTAGTGTAGTAAAAAGACTAAAACTCTTCTGTACTTTAGTATGTAGTGTAGTAAAAAGACTAAAACTCTTCTGTACTTTAGTATGTAGTGTAGTGTAGTAGAAAGAAAAAGTATGTGATTTGGAACGCAGGGTCAGTAAACTTCTGACTAGATTAACATTCTTTGAAACATTATAAAACTGCTGCGAACAAACATATACAAAGTAGGAATAGACATCATTTTTTTTAAACATGATTTAAACAGACCGATACAAAAAAGGAGGAACAACAGTAATTTAAACATATAAAAAACTACCAAAGTATATCGAGCACACATTATCAAGTCACTTAAAGGCCTACTTCACCGGTGGGAATATGAAGGTGTATTGAACTCTTGAGATCCTATGTAGTATAAATGTGCAAACATTTTAGAAATCGGATCATCCTAGCCTGAGAAAAGGCAGAAAGAGTGTTTTATGGTCTCACTGTCTAACCCTACAGTTTCCTTCTTGTGACATCACAGTAAGGGTTAGGATTAACAGGACAGCTGGGCCAAGGGAAGACTGAGGGAAGACTGAGGGAAGAAAAACCTCATTCATTATATTATAATAGCGATTTTATAATGATAGAACGCCGGTTCCGTATGGGTGAAGTATTCCTTTAAGCTTCCAGTCCTGACACAAAAAACCCAAATATATATACAGTATTAATTGATTTGTTTACCGTTTTAAAACAGTCATACATGACAGTAACATTTGATTTTCATTCATTTTGCCTTGCTTTTCTTCTTCATCATGTCGATGACAGAGTCTGATTTACGTTTTGTACCTAGAAGTGAAACAAACAGAGGAAATTAATTAACAAAGTCATGTATAGACCAACTTTACAATAGCTGACATCCACTTCTTTGGGTTCGGGACAATTTTGCACAAATGTTTATTGTAACATAAAACAAATTAAAAATACACAAATAATAATATTTTTTTCAGAGCACACACACACACACACACACACACACACACACACACACACACACACACACACACACACACACACACACACACACACACACACACACACACACACACACACACACACACACACACACACACAGGTAGTGGATGAACAGAAGTCAACAGAGTCAATGACTGTTTTTTGTAAATTACTATAATTTTCTGAAAATGAAGGGAATAAATAAAATAAAATAAAAAGACCCTACCTTGCTTTTTGCTGGGCGATTCTGCCTAACATTTTTAATGATTATAATTTAGTACAGGTTAATCTGTTAAAGGATCTAATCGTACAGGTGGAATATTAATTTAAATGAGTCATATTATCACACTTAAGTAACCCTTTATTTCCCTACCCGGAACAAACTCCCAAAAAACTTGAGGTCTGCTGCAACTCTCGGCTCCTTTAAATCAAATCTGAAGACTTTTCTGTTTCCATTTTAACCTGTAATTTTTATTTTATTTAAATGTATATGTATTCCATGCCCCTGTAAAGCACTTTGTGTCTGAATTGTGCTATAGAAATAAACTTGCCTTGCCTTGCCTTGCTTGGCGATTCTGCTTAACATTTTTTACTGATTATAATTTAGTACAGGCTAAACCGTTAAGTGTTTAAAGTTTCATATTATCACACTTAAGAAACCCTTTGTTGGGGGCGCCCTTAGCTCAGTTGGTAGGGCGTCCCCCCCCCATGGGCCTCGGCCAGCAGCAGACCCGGGTTCGATTCCAGCCCGCGGTCGTTCTCTGCATGTCACTCCCCTCTCTGCCCCATTTCTACTCTGTCTCTACACTATCAATAAAGCATAAAAATGCCCACAAAATACCTTTAAAAGAAACCCTTTGTTACCCTACAAAATTAAGAGTATAAATAAAACAAAATAAAAACACCCTACCTTGCTTCTTGCTTGGCGACTCTGCCTCCTTGTCAGTTTTACTCTTAGCGTAAGCCGCTTTCATCCTCTGAATGTTCTGTTTGCTGATGACCTCGTGGGTTACAATAGGCTTTGGATAGTCTTTACCCACAATGCATCCTGCTGCCCGCTGCACGCTGCCCGGGGCCTTCCACGGCTCGTAGATATACGCTGACGGGAACTTCTTTAGGATGGGAAGGTACTTTCTGGGAAGGGAGAGGAACATTTGTATTTATTCATTTAACACATGCATCGTGTGGGATTACTTTTAGTGACTACAATTCGCTTTTTTCTAATATCTATTCTATACTTGATGTATTTTAATCTTGATGTATTTCATGCCCCTGTAAAGCACTTTGAACGGCCTTGTGTCTGAAATTGTGCTATAGAAATAAACTTGCCTTGCTTTTGCTTTGCTTTAAATATTTCTGAAACAGTCTCATGTTTCTCATGCCTTTGTCATGGGGTATACGCTCACCCAGGAACAACAGCTGGCGTAGTAAAAACACTACCGCTTTTGTCCAAAGGGGGGCGCTAGAATTAACACACATTTAAAGTTCCTCTGAGCACCTTTAACCTTATTATAAACCCATGTATTGCTTCTGATCTTACTTGATATATTCTCCGTTCTTGTCGGTTTTCTTTCCGAATGCGACGGGAGAGTAAACTCTGAAGAACTGGTGGAAGAAGGTGGAGGCTGACAGCCACTGCCAGTTCCCTGCATTCAGAGCCCAGTCTCCGTCTAAGAGGAGGTGCTCAAACACCTGAGAGAGGGAACCAGAGATTAGTAGACAGACAGACAGACAGACAGACAGACAGACAGGCAGACACACAGCCCAGTCTCCATCCAACAGGAGATGCTCAAATACCTGAGAGAGAGCACAGGAGAAGCACAGTAAGGCACAGACACACACACAGACACAGACAGACAGACAGACAGACAGACAGACAGGCAGATAGACAGACAGACAGACAGGCAGATAGACAGACAGACAGACAGACAGACAGACAGACAGACAGACAGACAGACAGAGCGTTAAGGGCCCAGTCTCCGTTCAACAGGAGATGCTCAAACACCTGACAGAGCACAGGAGAGTGAGGGCAACAGAGAGTAGTATTCAAGTTCATCAATGTATGCTTTCTTTCTTTTGCTTAGATGAGTATGAAAACCTTACGTCGTAAGAAGGGAACCATTTTTTGTAGCCAAAGAATATGTCAACACACACACATGCATTTTGTGTTAGTTCTGTGTCATTATGATAATGATAATGGATTGGATTTATATAGCACTTTTCTCACACTCAAAGACACTTTACAGGGTTCCAGGTTCCATTCATTCACACACAGTCATACTGGTGGTGGTAAACTACCATAGTAGCCACAGCTGCCCTGGGGCAGACTGACGGAAGCGTGGCTGCCATTCAGCGCCTACAGCCCCTCAGACCACCACCTCAAACATACAGCAGTCATACACATTCATAGAATAACATTGTAGGAAAAAAACTGTCCTTCCTCCCAGCTGAAACACAACGGGTTTGAGTGTCTAGAAAATACACTGAACATCGTGTCAGACAAACCGACAACATGGAATTTGATAGACTAAGTTAAATTGCACTTTGCTGTATTGCTTAGAAATGTACAGAATATAGCGGTTCGTACAGTATATGGGGATCACACACACAGAGAGAGAGAGAGAGAGAGAGAGAGAGAGAGAGAGAGAGAGAGAGAGAGAGAGAGAGAGAGAGAGACACACACACTCTTGATCTTATCTTGTTTTGATCTTGTTTGGTTTTGTCTTGTTTGATTTTATCTTATCGTGTTTAATCTTGTTCAATCCTGTAAAGCACTTTGATACACCGAAAGGACTGTTGTAAAGGGCTGTATAAATAAAGTACATTTACATTCACGCGCCCTCCCTCCCTCCCCTCCCCGCCCCCACACACACACCCCCTCCCCCCCCCCCTACCTTCTGCCCCTCCTCCCAGTTGATCCACAGATCTCCCCGTGTGAGGAAGCAGGCGACAGAGTGGCGCGCCAGGTGGTGGATCCAGCCCTCCTGCCTCAGCTGGGTCACTATGGCGTCGATGAAGGGGAAGCCTGTCCGGGCCTGGAGAGGGGGTCACAAAGTATGAAGGTAAATATGTGCAAAACCTTAAAGGAATGCTTCATATCACCCATACAGAACCGGCGTTCTATCATTATAAAATCAGTATTATAATATAATGAATGAGGTTTTTCTTCCCTCAGTCTTCCCTCAGTCTTCCCTTGGCCCAGCTGTCTTGTTAATCCTTACCTCTACATTTGACCATGTGTGATGTCAGTGAGACCATAAAACACTCTTTCTGTCGACACTTTTAACCAACCACACGTGCAACTGATGTTGTTTTTAAATGTACTATAGACTTTGTTACCCTTTAAACCCATGTTAAAGCCCCCTGTATTACCCTTTAAACCCATGTTAAAGCCCCCTGTATTACCCTTTAAACCCATGTTAAAGCCCCCTGTACCTCTGTCCATGCGTCCAGATACTCCTGGTTGTTGTCCCAGTCCACCTGAGTGCAGACGGGGTTCCCCTCCATGCGGTTGAAGTTTGGGATTCCAACGCTCGCGGTGTAGAAGAATTCTCTCCACAGCAGCTGGCCATGTAGAGACACCGGGGGACTGGAATGCTTCTTCTAATCATATATACACACATAGACAACAGACTTAGTCATGGTTTAATGCAGCTTCAAAGTTAAAGTTACAGTGTGTAATATTGTAGTATTACAGAGGGGGCCAGCAGACTTATTTTTTTTTGACACATATATAAATGTTTAGCTTAAACCTGCAGCGTGTAGAATTTTCGGTTTTATTTCCTAGCAGATTTTGTAGAAAATAATTATAATATCCATAAGTACATTTAATTTAGTGCATAATAGCTGAAACAAAAATGTAGAATTATTTTTCTTTCCCTTAGAAAGGGTCTCATATATGTTCATATTTCTCCATTTCTTGGACCAAAACCAGTCGCCGCCATTTTGGAAGTGTCATAGTTGGAATGTCATCAGGTGCATTGTTTAAAATGTAGAATTGTTCTTGTCCTTGAAGACCACTGTAGCTTCTGTTATTATTCGAAAGGGGTGGGGTTACCCAGGGAGCGTTGCATTCTAGAACTTTCTAGGACTTTCAAGAACTTACTTGATGATGTCATATTACACACTGCACCTTTAAATAAATAAATATCAGTTTAATTGTACACTAAATGTAGGACTTTTTTCATTGCAAAATTAAACAGCTGTCGGGTGGCAAACTAAAGCACTGAAAATGCTGCATTTTTCATACAATTCTACAGATATTTTCTTGTTTAAGGTTAGCATCTATATACACATGGTGAAAAAAAATTCTGCTGGCCCCCTCTGCAACAGCACAATGCTGGCGCCTCCCCAAAACTTATAGCATCTGCGCTGGTGGCCATCTCCATAAGGTAACAGACTAACTATGCCAGTCCAGCATGCAACCACACTTACTATCCACACTAAATACTGAACTATCCTGTTTTTTTTTTTTTTTCCTTTTATTTCTACAGGTAAATCCCATTGAGACCGAAGACTCTTTTGCAAGGGAGACCTGCTTTCCTTTCCCACGTTACCATTCACACAAACATTCATACACCGATAGCAGCAGGCTAACTATTGACATTCACACAAGGCAAGGTGGGTTAAGTGTCTTGCCCAAGGACACAACAACTATGACACAGGTGGCAGGGCGGGGATCGAACCTCCAACCCTTTGATCATCGGCCAACCCTCTCTACCAACTGAGCCACAGTCGCCTGATTTGAAACAATGCCATTAGCCTTAGTATTTAATCCACTCACTCCTTGGTAAACGTTCGTTAGTTTCCACCAGAATGTGCATGAAAAACTTTTATTTTCAAGTAATAAACTCAAGTGAAGTAATTCAAAAGATACTTGTGAATATAATTATCCATTTGTACCAAGTCTGTTCTATACAACGGAAACAAGCTCTAAACACCGGACCTAGAAGACCATTTATTACAATCCAGTTAAAACAATGCCATTATCTTCAGTATTAACCCCACTCACCCCCTGGTAGACGTCAGTGAGCCTCCACCAGAATGTGCGGGCGGAGAGGCAGCCGGTGGTGACGTAGGGACTGAGCACGGTGGTGCTGGGGAGCAGAGAGTTAGGAGACGTCTGGGGCTTCTCAAACCCACACACCCAGTCCTGGAGGGAGCGGAAAGGACAGTTTATTATCCCTATAGTGTTAGAATTTTAATTTTTAAATATTAATTATGTTTTAGCCCCCATCATTAATTTGCATTTACTCAGAGTGAGGAGAAGGGAGTTAAAGCCACTACGAGTAACATGGCACGTTGGCGTCCCCTTTGGACCAAAGCGGTAGTATTTTTACGACGCCCGCTGTCGCAAAGCTGTTTTCTAGCGCGTGCCAGGCGCGTGAGTGTGAACTGAGAAGGGAGCAATATAGTGCATGTCCGTGTGTTGAAAGTGCTCCGTGAGAGTGGTTTTGACACTGCATCAACTAATGCCAGTCAGTGCCACACGCACCTGATTGCAATGAGTTGATGCAGCAGTGTCACCTAACTACTCTCTCTCACGGAGCTGAAAGATTACGTGTCCGACTCCTCACAGAAAGCGAATGAACGAGAGACGGCAGTTAGTATGGATCACGATGAGGTAATGTGTTTATGTTGTTGTAAATAATGACTATTTCAGATAATGGTTATCTGATGATGGTGAAGCAAAGCAAACTTTGTGTTAGTACCAACCGCTCATTCATTTAGGAGTAAACACTGCAGTCTAGTTTCGCTCTCGTGAAATTGTATACACGTTGCTTGGCAACGCCCTCGTCCCCCGTAGCCTATATCACTCTCCCTTTTAGCTTTTCTTCATTGCATTTTCTTTTTTTTCGTGATGGTTCAGCCCCGTTATCAGTCATTATGACGACAAATGGAAAATGGAATAAACACATTTTTCTTTCCCTTTTTATTAACTTTTTTTAATTTATTTTTTGTCTAATGAAATAATAAAATTTCCCTAAAACAGCAAAATTCCAATTTTTTTTTAAAACAGGATAATTCCATATAGAAAAAAAATAAAAATGATAGGGCTTAACAATATAGAATAAGAATAAAGGTGTTATTTTTTTTTATATATATTTTTTTTGCATTTTTATGCTTTATTGATAGTGTTGAGACAGAGTTGAAATGGGGCAGAGAGGGGAGTGACATGCAGAGAACGACCGCGGGCTGGAATCGAACCCGGGTCCGCTGCTGGCCGAGGCCCATGGGGGGGACGCCCTACCAACTGAGCTAAAGGTGCCCCCTATTTATTTTTTTCAAATGTTGTGCTCATGTAAAGCAACTTTGGGGTGCTCAGAAAAGCCCAAAATGCATATGAATTATATTATATTGATATGATTAATATGACAAGTGTCATACCTTTCTCTCCATGTGTTGGTCCAGTCTCCTGAGAGCCTCTTGTTCTCCTCCGGGGAACTTCTCTTCTCCCAGACCTTCAGAGTCCAGACCTAACTCCTCTAGTGAAGGAATCCTGTATCCATCCCCATCTAAACATGACGTCTGCACATCTATGGACAAGAGAGATAAAAACAAAAATAATAAACAATAAGAGCCCCACCGCATATTTTCCCTTCGCTTTTCTAATGTCTATTCTATGCATTTTAATCTTGATGTATTTCATGCCCCTGTAAAGCACTTTGAATGGCCTTGTGTCTGAAAAGTGCTATAGAAATAAACTTGCCTTGCCTTGACTTGCCTTACTTTACATGAATCGCCAAACTGTTTTATTTAAAAGGTGCAGTGTGTAATATGACATCATCAAGAAAGTTCTACAAAGTTCTAGAATGCAACGCTCCCTGGGTAACCCCAACCCGTTAGAATAATAACAGAAGCTACAGTGGCCTTCAAGGACAAGAACAAATCTAAATTTTAAACAATGCACCTGATGACATTCCAGCTATGACACTTCCAAAATGGCGGTGACAAGGCCTTGGTCCAAAATATGCAGAAATATGGACATATACGAGACCCTTTCTAAGGAAAAAAATAATAATAAAAAAAATAAAAAAATTCAGCTATTATGCACTAAATTAAATGTACTTAATTAAAATGTACTTACAAAATCTTCTAGGAAATAAAACCCAAAATTCTACACACTGCAAGTTTAAGATTTTATTTTTATTTTTTTTTAAAAGGTGCCTTGATGAACTTTCAGTTTTAAATTCTAGAACTCCTCTAGTGAAGGAATCCCATATTCATATTCATCTAAACATGGCGTCTGAACATCTATGGACAAGAGGCAGACATATATCTAAACCACACCCCAAGCCAGAAATCTTGGTGTTGTTGTAGACTCCGACTTGAATTTCAAGAAAAACATAAAATCAATTAATAAATCAGCCTACTACCACCTAAAAAACATATCAAGAATTAAAGGGCTTATGTCTCAGCAAGATTTAGAAAAACTTGTCCATGCATTTATCTTTAGTAGACTTGACTACTGTAACAGTGTCCTTGCTGGCCTTCCAAAAA
>OX442349.1:117500-135000 GCA_949357725.1 Hyperoplus immaculatus
TATCATTGTACCCACCTTGAGTTAAGCTTCCTTAGACTCTCATCCAGGTCCCTGAGAGCCCCTAACAGAAACCTCCATCTGTTGAGCCCCACCAGAGTGCTGTTATGGATGGTTGGGTCCAGGATGAAGAGGGGGTAGAGCTCTGCACAGTCCCGAAGAGAGGCCACTAAAGCTGGGTTATCATGCAGACGGAGGCCCTTACGGAACCAGTGGATGCAGGACTGAGACATCGGGCCTGTGAACAGCATAGACATATTCATTAAAGCTGCAGTGTGTAGAATTTTGGGTTTTATTTCCTAACAGATTTTGTAGAAAGTAATTATAATATCATATATACATTTGATTTAGTGCATAATAGCTGAAAAAAATGTTTGAATTATTTTTTTCCCCTTAGAAAGGGTCTCATATATGTCCATATTTCTGCATATTTTGGACCAAGGCCTAGTGCCGCCATCTTGAAAGTGTCATAGTTGGAATGTCAGCAGGTGCATTGTTTAAAATGTAGAATTGTTCTTGTCCTTGAAGGCCACTGTAGCTTCTGTTATTATTCTAAAGGGTTGGGGTTACCCAGGGAGCGTTGCATTCTAGAACTTTGTAGAACTTTCTTGATGATGTCATATTACACACTGCACCTTTAAGAAAGTAATAATCCCTTTATTTAGCCAATACATATACATGGATATATGTCATATTATATAAGCACTTTGTGTTACATTTACTTGTATGAAAAGTGCTCTTTAAATAAAGTTTTATTGATTGATTGATATACAGAGGTTGTGTGCATGTGTGCCAGTGAGACATGTCTGTGAAAATATTAAAATATAATTAATCATTTGTCATTTAAATTATCAATGTTATTTCTTTATTTTAGAGGAGTTATAGGCACAGTTACACAGAGATTATGTGCATGTAGAATTGTGGAGACACTATTGTAAGAGCATTTTCACCATCCTGGATGACAAATTGACTTTTGATGCCAACACTTACTCCATCTAACCACAATAGGCATGACACTGTAGGCAAAAATATAGTTTTTACCAGCACTAGTGAATTTTGAGATTTTTGTCTATCTATCTTCCATAACATGTCTTTTTTTCATACTAGTATAAATCAAAAAAAAAGATCGAATGTGTACATAGTTGTTCTGCTTTCTTTTTAACCCTAAACTCTTTATATTTATATGCTGCTTTTCTAGACACACTCGAGACAAAAAAAATGTGCAAAAACTTCCCAGATGTGATGATACAACAATACACAAACAAATACAGACATTAGAATAACAATTCACAAATTCTGTTTTTAAATACATTTTCTTGTAGGCCTATACTGATTTTATATATGTTTTCTTGTATTAGCTGATGCCTTTATATTATTGAAATACAGTTGATCTCATGCTTTCTTTGCAACTCCAAGCCCTTAATGTTTCTGCTATTTTTTTTTTACTATTTGTATCGAGTATATGTTTGTTTATGTCTAGTTTAATGGTGACGCTTGTAATGCATGGTATTTCATCATTGTAAAGCATTTCGAGCTGCATTTCTTGTAGGGAAGGATCAGGCTATCCAAATAAACCATGCGTTCCATTCGGCACAATGAAAAACAGATCTTCCTTATCTGGTTTTTTTCTCTCTCCTGTCTGTGGCCCTAAAACTCTTCTGTACTTTAGTATGTAGTGTAGTAAAAAGACTAAAACTCTTCTGTACTTTAGTATGTAGTGTAGTAAAAAGACTAAAACTCTTCTGTACTTTAGTATGTAGTGTAGTAAAGAGACTAAAACTCTTCTGTACTTTAGTATGTAGTGTAGTAAAAAGACTAAAACTCTTCTGTACTTTAGTATGTAGTGTAGTAAAAAGACTAAAACTCTTCTGTACTTTAGTATGTAGTGTAGTAAAAAGACTAAAACTCTTCTGTACTTTAGTATGTAGTGTAGTAAAAAGAAAAAGTATGTGATTTGGAACGTAGGGAAAGTTTGCTTTAACTCAAATTGCCTACACGTCCATAAACAAAGCAAAAAATCAAATCGACACAGCGTGAAAGAGTTACGCATTCTACTACATGCATAACGATTCAACATATACGACGCGACAATTTACCTTATTTTAGCCTTAGTACAACTTTAGATCCTATCCACAAACATAGATTTGCACAAACACACACACGCACACACACACACACACACACACACACACACACACACACACACACACACACACACACACACACACACACACACACACACACACACGACACACACATACACAAATCAACACAGCGTGAAAGAGTTACGCATAACGATTCAACATATCTGAAGCGAATATTTAGGCCTACCTTAATTTTGTGTTAATACAACTTCAGAACCTCTCAATTTTCTTCAATTTTCCTTCTGTGTTTGGTAACGAGCACGTTGTTTCTGTTATACAAAACAGGAAACTGTGCTACGTCACAACCGAATCAGCCAATCACAAGACGAGCCGGTAAAGCCACACACATGCAGTATACTAGTTTGACCGCCAGATGTCGCTATAGTGCATTGAAAAGATACATATATACATATACAGGAAGTTAATGGTTAAACTATTCAACTAAATAACCCTACGATATATAGCTTACTAACATTTTCTTATATGAGAGAGCATTAGTTAGTTAATTAGTTTCCTAATGTTTATGCTACGCTTTGCACTGCCCGTTTTTTTCAGTTGTAAACCGGGCATATCTGAACGTTAGCTTACGTGACATTAACGTTTTGTGTAGGTTATTGAATGAAAACCTGCTTGATATGTTCTCGTTCGTCTTAAATATGTCTAAAACAACAACAATATACACGCTTAAGTGCCGTTTTCGGCCTGTATTCACCGCCCAAAACAGCAGCATATACACGCCGTCACCGCCCTCGCTAAAGACATGGGGTTTTGTCTCTCTCGTCTTCGCCAGCTCATCGTAGCTCGCCGTGATCGTATAGTGGTTAGTACTCTGCGTTGTGGCCGCAGCAACCCCGGTTCGAATCCGGGTCACGGCATTGCGAGACAATGTCACGGCAGATGGGCTGAATTTTGTATTATACGCTGTTTGTTTTACTGTACGATAACAATTTGATGGAACCACTTTATAACGATAATTTGGGATCTCAATGAAGAAAAGATAGGTGTGTAAAAAGAGCATACAATTGCTTATGACTGCAATGTAGCCTACTGTATAACAACTAGCCTATAGAGCAGGTTTGAGTCAGTTCATAATGTTAACATCGCTTGTAACTTTTAATTTACACTCAAAATAAATATCAAACAGATATCTTAAATCATTTATTCTCTCAGCTGTTGGGTGGTTGAACAAACTGGGCTAGCAGCTTTTCTCTTAAACAATTGTCACCCTTATTTTTAGTCGGTAGCGTCCTCCGGTCTCTTCTGGATGGTGGGAATATTCGGGTTACAATAAATAATATAGGTACAACTGTTCTCGGCGTTTATCTTCTTTAATTAAATCAAAAAACGGCAACACAGTAGTCTCGCATGTGCTCCAACGATCATACACTGAATCCCCCACTTTTAATGTCCCCCCCTAAAACAAGAGGTGGGTAGGAACTAATGTCATGGACATAAACAATATCTTTAAACCTGCAGTGTGTAGAATTTTGGGTTTTATTTCCTAGCAGATTTTGTAGAAAGTAATTATAATATCCATAAGTACATTTAATTTAGTGCATAATAGCTGAATATTTTTTTTTTATAAATTTTTTTTCCCCCTTAGAAAGGGTCTCATATATGTCCATATTTCTGCATATTTTGGACCAAGGCCTAGTGCCGCCATCTTGAAAGTGTCATAGTTGGAATGTCATCAGGTGCATTGTTTAACATTTAGAATTGTTCTTGTCCTTGAAGGCCACTGTAGCTTCTGTTATTATTCGAAAGGGGTGGGGTTACCCAGGGAGCGTTGCATTCTAGAACTTTGTAGAACTTTCTTGATGATGTCATATTACACACTGCACCTTTAAATGTTACCTGAACATGCATAATTAAATAATAATACAATAATATTAATCAGCAGTATAATTTAAACGAGAATGAAAATAATGAAAAACAATGCGAATTTTAAGATTACACAAAGTACATTATTATAATAATGCATTTATTTTATTATTATTATTATTATTATTATTATTATTATTATTATTATTATTATTATTATTATTATTATTATATTGCCACGATGTCTCCCGTATGTTCTTGGGTTTTGTATTTATTTATGATGATGTGTTTGTTGTGTGACACAGTTTTTACTACTGATTGCAGAACAAATTGCCCCCTCCTCGCGGACAATTAAGATTTATCAAATCAAATCAAATCAATTGGCCAGTAAATGTCAGTGTTGGTGAAGCAGCTTTGCAAACTACAAATGAGGTTAATGGTCGAAGTGCAATATTTGTACTGCAGCGTTATGATTAAACCCGGATGTAATGTTTAATTATCAGATTAATTTATACGTTATAGACAATTCTCTAGTAAATTAATCATCCAAATTCCAAAGTACAACGTAACTAAAGTTTATATTTTAATTCCACATGATTGTACTTACCATAAAGCGCCACCAGAGGGCAATGTAGTCAAGGAAACCTGAATACTATACTGTTAACTGGTAGTCTTTCAAAACCCAATTATGACAGACACACTGTACCGATGCGTGGGGTCGTGCGTGCCTGGCCCCAGCAGCTCATCGTAGCTCGCCGTGATCGTATAGTGGTTAGTACTCTGCGTTGTGGCCGCAGCAACCCCGGTTCGAATCCGGGTCACGGCATTGCGAGACAATGTCACGGCAGATGGGCTGAATTTTCTAACACACGATTTGTATGTAAACTCTAATACTATCTATTTCAAAGGATCCAGCCTGTATCCTACAAGCCTACACAATACTGTAATTATAAGCTTTGTAACATATAAAATATCTTGAACCAATAGCATTAAAATAACAGGCCTATGTGTAAATGTGCATTATAAATCTATTTTCCCCTACATTTAACAATGTTTATGACGTTTACTATTTAAACCCATGTGATGTTAGTACACACACACACACACACACACACACACACACAAACACACACACACACACACACACACACACACACACACACACACACACACACACACACACACACAAGAAAATTCACTATTCAAGTCCCAAAGTACAACGTAAATGAAGTTTTTATTTTAATTCCACTTCCCTGTAAGACGCCACCAGAGGGCGATGTAGTCAAGGGAACGTGAATACTAAACCGTTATTAACAGGTAATTTATTAGGATGTTAAAGGTTAGTGCGACAGCGATGCTCTCATAAAGATATAAATACAATAACGTGTGTGTGTGTGTGTGTGTGTGTGTGTGTGTGTGTGTGTGTGTGTGTGTGTGTGTGTGTGTGTGTGTGTGTGTGTGTGTGCCTGGCTATCCATGCGTGGGGTCGTACCATCGCCCACCAATGGCACAGTAATAGCACAGTAATACACAGTAGGCTACACACGGACACAGACACTCTGTACACACACACACACACACACACACACACACACACACACACACACACACACACACACACACACACACACACACACACACTGTATGGCTGCGTGGGGTCGCATCTACTCCCACCAGCTCATCGTAGCTCGCCGTGATCGTATAGTGGTTAGTACTCTGCGTTGTGGCCGCAGCAACCCCGGTTCGAATCCGGGTCACGGCATTGCGAGACAATGTCACGGCAGATGGGCTGAGTTTTCTAACACGCTATACGTGTGTACGGTGTAAACTCTAACAATAGGCAATGTGAAAAGGTGATGCATTTATCCTACTAGCATACACAATACAACACAATAAACATAGGCTATAGCATGTAAACCTACTTGAACCAATAGCAATACAATTACAGGCTTATGTAAATATGTCTATTATAACAAAAGTAGGCCCACAACCATCTTCCTTCTACATTCAATAGGCTTTGTATGATTTTTACCATTTAACCTCTCACGTTATGAGAAACACACACAGAAGTAAATTCAGGATTTAAGTGAAAAACAAAGCGACAAAAATTAAGTTTTTATTTTAATTCCCACTTCCTTGTACTTACCATATGACGCCACCAGAGGGCGACGTAGTCAAGGGAACCTGAATACTAAACCGTTATTATCAGGTAGCCTAATTTATTAGGATGTCAAAGTGTGACAGCTCTGCTCCCACAAAGATATAAATGGGCCTAGAATTGTGTGTGTGTGTGTGTGGTTATATGATTGTTATAGTGATATCTGAGGCCCAAACAGTGTAGGCTATAAATGTGTGTGAATTTTACACAGAAGTTGCGTGTCAGAAAATTCAGCCCATCTGCCGTGACATTGTCTCGCAATGCCGTGACCCGGATTCGAACCGGGGTTGCTGCGGCCACAACGCAGAGTACTAACCACTATACGATCACGGCGAGCTACGATGAGCAGCCTTGGAGAACGGGCACGGAGGGACGCTGGTATATCCACGCGCGCTCACGCTCACACACGCGCACACACACGAACACACACACACACACACACACACACACACACACACACACACACACACACACACACACAGAAGAGTAAGAGGGTAAATACAATGATAGCCAACTTTCTGCCATGTCTAATAATACAAATAGAGCCAGAATACATTTTTTTTTGCACATAATTATTTTACTGGCATTAGAAATTGAACAAAGCAGTAGGTCAGCATGAAGGTTTAATATTGATACATTCATAAATAAATACAGAAGATAAATACAATAGTTTAATATTAAAGCATATTGTGAAGAGTTAGACAGAGTAAATACAATTTAACCAATTATCTGTCATATAGCTGTAGCCTAATAATACTCATTTAAACCTGCAGTGTGTAGAATTTTGGGTTTTATTTCCTAGCAGATTTTGTAGAAAGTAATTATAATATCCTCAAGTACATTTAATTTAGTGCATAATAGCTGAAAAACATTTTTTTAATTATTTTTTTTCCCCTTAGAAAGGGTCTCATATATGTCCATATGCAACGCTCCCTGGGTAACCCCAACCATTTCGCATAATAACAGAAGCTACAGTGGCCTTCAAGGACAAGAACAATTCTAAATTTTAAACAATGCACCTGATGACACTCCAACTATGACACTTTCAAGATGGCGGCACTAGGCCTTGGTCCAAGATATGCAGAAATATGGACATATATGAGACCCTTTCTAAGGGAAAAAATAATAATTAAAAAAAAAATCAGCTATTATGCACCAAATTAAATGTACTTATGGATATTATAATTACTTTCTACCAAATCTGCTAGGAAATAAAACCCAAAATTCTACACACTGCAGGTTTAATTTAGATTTTTGCTTTTATGTGTCCACGTGTTTATTTGATGTGTTGGATGTAATGTATTTGACTTTTTTCTTTTTTTACTGTACTGTTCTGGTTTCGCCTCGGCTGTTATAAATGTGTTATATAAATAAAGTTGACTTGACTTGGAGTGTTAGCTGGAGACCAAAGGGTCGCTGAGGCAGTGCTCAAAGACATTGAAACACAGAGCGTTTAAAAAATGAATAGAAAATTGCAGTAGGCCTCAAACCAAGGGTAAAACCACACACACACACACGTACACACACACACACACACACACACACACACACACACACACACACACACACACACACACACACACACACTGTAACACTGCGTGGGGTCGTTCAAGCGCCCACCAGCTCATCGTAGCTCGCCGTGATCGTATAGTGGTTAGTACTCTGCGTTGTGGCCGCAGCAACCCCGGTTCGAATCCGGGTCACGGCATTGCGAGACAATGTCACGGCAGATGGGCTGAATTTTGATTTAAACTTCAAAGCCTACGCTGTTTGTGCCTTAAGTTTCACTATAACAATCATATAACCACACACACACACACACACACACACACACACACACACACATTATTGTAGGCTATTTATATCTTTGTGAGAGCAGAGCTAACCCGTTATAATAAACACCCTAATAAATGACCAGTTATGGCAGTGAATAACGGTTTAGTATTCAGGTTCCCTTGACTACGTCGCCCTCTGGTGGCGTCATATGGTAAGTACAAGGAGGTGGAAATTAAAATAAAAACTTCATTTTTGTCGCTTTGTTTTTCACTTAAATCCTGAATTTACTTCTGTGTGTGTTTCTCATAACGTGAGAGGTTAAATGGTAAAAATCATTCAAAGCCTATTGGTAAATGTAGAAGGAAGATGGTTGTGGGCCTACTTTTGTTATAATAGACATATTTACATAAGCCTGTAATTGTATTGCTATTGGTTCAAGTAGGTTTACATGCTATTGCCTATGTTTATTGTGTTGTATTGTGTATGCTAGTAGGATAAATGCATCACCTTTTCACATTGCCTATTGTTAGAGTTTACACCATACACACGTATAGCGTGTTAGAAAATTCAGCCCATCTGCCGTGACATTGTCTCGCAATGCCGTGACCCGGATTCGAACCGGGGTTGCTGCGGCCACAACGCAGAGTACTAACCACTATACGATCACGGCGAGCTACGATGAGCTGGTGGGAACAGGCGCGCTCGCAGACATTCAGAGAGACAGACACACACACACACACACACACACACACACACACACACACACACACACACACACACACACACACACACACACACACACACACACACACACACACACACACACACACACATACAGCGCTGGAAAAAATTAAGGGACCACTCCAAATGTTCAGTGTCTCTCATTGTACTCTTTAGAGGCATATGTTCCAGTAGAATGAATGGGCATGTTGCTGGCAATGATTGCCCCCTTTGTTTACATACCAGTTTGCAGATCCACTGATTTTGACAAAAAGTGATTTTGACAACAAGCAACAAGGATGAGGATTTTATGGAAGACAGTTAACACACACACACACACACACACACACACACACACACACACACACACATATTTATAGGCATTCGTATCCTTTTATCTTCCTGATAAGTTGATAGGTCTACCTGTTCACAGCACAGCAGGCGATTCAGGTTTGCTTGACTATATCGCCCTCTGGTGGCGCTTTGTGGTAAGCACAGGGAAGGAAGACAGATTTAATTGTAATTTATAGGCCTATTATTTTACTGCTATTGGTTCAAGATGGTTTATATGTTATAGCCTATTATACTATCTATGGTTATTACTGTGATGTCTTTTACTGTGACATCACAGTAATATTTACAAAGTAAGTTTTTTTTTTAACCCTATATTTCTCTTTCTGTGATGTCACGAGAAAGAGAAATATAGGTTTAAAAAAACACTCTTTCTGCCTTTTCTCAGGCTAGGATGAACCGATTTAAAAAATGTTCGCACATTTATACTACATAGGATCTCAGAATTCAATACACCTTCATATTCAAACCGGTGAAGTAGGCCTTTAATGTGTTGTATTGTGTAGGCTAGTAGGATAAAGGTACCATCGTTTTCACAGAATTTCTTTTTTTATTTGTGTGTTTTAGAGTGTGAATTTTACACAGAAGTTGCGTGTCAGAAAATACAGCCCATCTGCCGTGACATTGTCTCGCAATGCCGTGACCCGGATTCGAACCGGGGTTGCTGCGGCCACAACGCAGAGTACTAACCACTATACGATCACGGCGAGCTACGATGAGCTGGTGAGTACAGATATGGACGGACGCAGGTATATCCAAGCGCGCTCACACACACAAACACACACAAAGAAGTGTAAAAGTGTATTTAACATTGCTTATAACCTACATCTGTCACCAGTTCATTTATTTAATTTTTAACTGCACTCATTTCAATCTTCATATAGTCTTGTCCCTGATCTTGTATTGTACTTTACCTGACGTTGAATGTGGTGTATGAGAATTGTGGTTGATTGTTCTTATTGTATCATGGTGCTGCCTTCTTGGCTAAAGGTCATTCTTGAAAAAGAGATTTTAATCTCAATGAATTTTACCTGGTTAAATAAAGGATATTGATTGATTACAGTCTATGTAATCTGGTGCGCCCGCAGGCAAACAATACACAGTATAGGCTACACACAACACACACGCGCGCACACACACACACACACACACACACACACACACACACACACACACACACACACCTCTCATTCAGCAGCAATGGATTTCAGTTCATGTACCAAGCATCTAACGAACGAAAAGCTCAAATGCAGACTGAGCAAACGTCACACACCCCACATATATGAATGCTTGCGAGCGGCCCCGTATCCACCAGCTCATCGTAGCTCGCCGTGATCGTATAGTGGTTAGTACTCTGCGTTGTGGCCGCAGCAACCCCGGTTCGAATCCGGGTCACGGCATTGCGAGACAATGTCACGGCAGATGGGCTGAATTTTGGGTTATACGCTGTTTGTGCTTTAACTTTTCACTGCTACAATATGAGTCGATTTTGAGGGAATATCTACACTTAACATTTGATTTGAACAATGTCTTTGCGCTACTAAAAAAGTCCGCTAAAAAAGTGTTTGTGGCTTTGTCAGCTTGTTGTACATTTGCATTGTGTTTGTGTGTGTATTGTAATTTAACTCGATGTCTTTTTAAATGAGGGTCACTCCTGAATTGATCTTTCGCGGATAAATAAAAGAAATATGAAAATATGTTGCCAAGCACTTCAACATATTACGTTTTCCATTGAAAACTAGCCTATTGCTACTGTAAATGTTGTGCATATGAAAAATAAGCTATTCTTGATTCAAAAGCAATCCAATAATATGCCTATGTAAATATTTAGCTTGCATTACAATAGCCTATACACATATAACTTCGTCCTACATTGAGCATGAAGCTTGATATACATTTTAAATTGTAAACATACCATTTTCAAATATTATGTTGGTCTTGCAGCCCTACGGTGGAATAGAGAAGTAGCCCAAATTCGCCATTCAAGTGTAAAAATACAACAAAAAATGATTTTATTGTTTATACTACTTCCTTGTACTTACCATAAAGCGCCACGAGAGGGCGATATAGTCAAGAAAGCCAGAATAATAAACCGTTATTAACAGGTGATTTATTTGGATGTAAAATGTTTTTGACAGCTCTGCTCTCAGGAGAGAAACAGAGGAACGGCGAAGATGTGTGATGTTAGTTTGAATGTAACTGTAACTCATTCTTGTCTCTTTGTCAGCTTGTTGTACAGCCCCCGGAAAAACTAAAGAGACAAGTCTGGGTTTTTCTTCAATCTTCATCTCTACATTACCTATTGAAAATACTCTAAATGACAATAGGCTATTTGTATTGTGAATTTGGTAGAAATGTTGTCAGTAGTTTATATTATAAAATCAAAATGTTCATTCTACTCAAACATATGCCTATAAAGAGTAAAACGAGAGACACTGAACATTTGGAGTGGTCTTTTCCAGAGCTGTATTTTTGCATTGTGTTTTGTGTGTGTATGCTGATTTTACTCGACATCAATGTAAATGAGGGTCACCCCTGAATTGATCTTTTGAGGATAAATAAAAGAAAAATTAAATTAAAGCTGGGGTATGTGATTTCTGATTGGTCAAAGTTAACATGAGCTGTACACTTTGACCAATCAGAGCGAGACTACGATTCTCTGTTCTTATTTGGCTGTTGGGACTGTCCATTCACTTTGGCACGACTTTGTTGGTGTAGAGCGTGTCAGGGAGGGACCATAGGGGAGGGACCAAAGAGAACAAGTGGAGCGGTTGTGGTATTTGGATTCAAATCTCTATCACAACTGCTATTTTCTCCCCAAATCCTCCACCCCAGCTTTAAATTAAAAACTCTTCAGCAAGACATTTGGATCCCTGTGTATTATTATTATTAATATTTATAATATAATAATTGTATTCATCCCAACAACTTGTGCACATGTAAATCATCTTTCTTGTGTGTAGGCCTATATATTCTGTTAAAAGTTAAATTGTAGCCTATTTTATTTTATTAGCCTATATTTTTATTTTATTTTGGTTGTATTTCTTCTATTTTGAAAACATTAAAATGCTACACAGTAGGCTATGTCACACCATCTAAAGTCCAGTTCTTTTAACCGTTCAAAACCCAATTATGACACACACACACACACACACACACACACACACACACACACTGTATGGCTGCGTGGGGTCGCGTCTACTCCCACCAGCTCATCGTAGCTCGCCGTGATCGTATAGTGGTTAGTACTCTGCGTTGTGGCCGCAGCAACCCCGGTTCGAATCCGGGTCACGGCATTGCGAGACAATGTCACGGCAGATGGGCTGAATTTTGATCATGCGCTGCTCGTGTGTTAAATTCCACCACAAAAACAAAACAATGAATAAAATAAGACGTAATGCCTTGTATAAATCACCCAAAAGTCATGTTCTAAATACACAAAGTGAAAAAAGATATATAAGGATTTTTATCAATGACATATTCACTCTACTTTCACTTTTTCTTTCACAGTTGCTACGATGTTGCCATGGAAATAGTAATATTCTAGAACATTCTAAGTGTCCTGCGTTGGCCAATCAGATTGCTTGTTCCGAAATACTTAGTGTCAGTGGCTTTGCTCAGTCAGTTATACGAAACGCATGAATAAATAAATATATTCATAAATAGTTATGTAAGGGATAATGTAGAGCGAACGGGTCACTTTCTAGAAATAACCGACAAGCTGAAGCAGGAGCCCGACGCGCAGACACATACAGGTGAAACTCGAAAAATTAGAATATCGTGCAAAAGTTCATTTATTTCAGTAATTCAACATAAAAAGGCGAAACTAAAATATTATATAGACTAATTACATGCAAAGTGAGATATTTTAAGCCTTCGTTTGTTATAATTGTATTTATTATGACTTACAGTTTATGAAAACCCCACATTCAAAATCTCTGAAAATTTTAATATGACATAAAAATCAATAAAAAACGGGTTTTAAATACAGAAATGTTGGCCCTCTATAAAGTATGATCATCTATATGTACTCACTTGGTTTGGGCCCCTTTTGCATGAATTCTTGCCTCAATTCCAATTCATTTTCCATGATATTCTAATAATATGAGTTTCACCTGTATGCTGTATGTATATAAATAAATGCTGAAATAAATACGGAAAAAAAATATATATAAATAAGTAGGTTAACATGTGAAAATAAATAGCCCCTAGGGAAATAAACAAAACGTGAATAAATAAATGAGATTTGGTAGTTAAAGGTGTAGTCAGTGATTCTGGAGAACGCTTGTTATCAAAACATAATCTTTTTGTCAAAATCAGTGAATATCTCCTCATGATCCACTACCTGTGTGTGCACTGGAAAAAACCTGGTGTTAATACACAGCCTAGGCTCTGTAAACTGCTATGTAAACAAAGGGTTTATGTAAACAAAGGGGGGGCCACACTAGCTAGCAACATACCAGTTTACAGATATTGTCTCCAGAATCACTGACTCCACCTTTAAAACAAGATATAAATAATAGGCTCTGTAAACCAGTATGTAAACAAAGGGTATATGTAAACAGAGGTGGGTCTCTCTCTCTCTCTCTCTCTCTCTCTCTCTCTCTCTCTCTCTCTCTCTCTCTCTCTCTCTCTCACACACACACACACACACACACACACTCTCTCTCTGTCTCTCACACACAACAATAGATAGCAACATGCCCCATTTACACAGATTTCTCCACAATCTAGGATACAAATAACCCTAACCTTACATTTATTTCCACGTTTATTTTTAAACACAATCTTGCGAGGGGGTTGTGGCTTTATGTAGCTCCTCCCAACATGCAGTGGGGCCACCTCACACGTCTATTTAAGTTACTTTAGAATTTATTTTTTTGGTAAAAGTGAAAATTAGCTGTCTGTTTTTCATGGTTCTTCAGCAGACTTTGAGAGATGTTTCTCTTGTATGGGACATTTGGTTCTCCCATTGAGGCTACCCAGGAGATCCAGGACATGTGCAATATTGTGAGTGTTAAATTTATTTCTTTGTTTAAGACTTAATTTTTAATACTCTGGCTATGGATGTGGATGTGGATGTTTTACTGTGTGTGTGTGTGTGTGTGTCTGCCTGCCTGTCTGTCTGTCTGTCTGCCTGCCTGTCTGTCTGTCTGACTCTATGTCTATCTATCTATCTATCTATCTATCTATCTATCTATCTATCTATCTATCTATCTATCTATCTATCTATCTATCTATCTATCTATCCATCCATCCATCCATCCATCCATCCATCCATCCATCCATCCATCCATCCATCCATCCATCCATCCATCCATCTATCTATCTATCTATCTATCTATCTATATCTTAAAGGTGAAGGAACAGGCAGAATTCAACACACATAAGAAATATGAAGAGTTCAGAGCCGTTCGATACAGGATCCAGGTCGTGTCCGGGACCAACTATCTCATCAAGGTAAAAATAAACATTGTCATATTTATATATATTGAAAAAAAAAGTTATATATACAGTTCCGGAAAAAAATAAGAGACCAGTTTGGATTTTTCTTAAATCTTCATCTCTACATTATTAATGAAAATGCTCTTAAAGGCCGACTTCACCGGTTGGAATATGAAGGTGTATTGAACTCTGAGATCCTATGTAGTATTAGTGCAAAAAAATAAATAAATCGGATCATCTTAGCCAGAGAAAAGGCAGAAAGAGTGTTTTATGGTCTCACTGTCTAACCCTACAGTTTCCCTTCTTGTGACATCACAGTAAGGGTTAGGATTAACAGGACAGCTGGGCCAAGGGAAGACTGAGGGAAGAAAAACCTCATTCATTATATTATAATAGCGATTTTATAATGAACGCTGGTTCCGTATGGGTGAAGTATTCCTTTAATGACAAAAAATGTATTGGGATTTGGAAGAAATGTTGTCAGTAGTTTATAGTATAAAACCAAAATGTTCATTCTACTCAAACATATGCCTAAAGATAGTAAAACGAGAGACACTGAACATTTGTCTATGTGTGATATACAGTTTGAATGTATTGTGACATTTACTTGAATCTAATATAAAAATGAAATCAGGACAGTTAAAGGAATACTTCACCCATATGCAACCAGCGTTCTATCATCATAAAATCGCTATTATAATATAATGAATGAGGTTTTTCTTCCCTTAGTCTTCCCTCAGTCTTCCCTTGGCCCAGCTGTCCTGTTAATCCTAACCCTACATTTTCCCATGTGTTATGTCACATATGGTAAAATATAGGGTTAGACAGTGAGACCATAAAACACTCTTTCTGCCTTTTCTCAGGCTAGGATGAACCGATTTCTAAAATGTTTGCACATTTATAACTACATAGGATCTCAGAGTTCAATGCACCTTCATATTTACACCGGTGAAGTAGGTCTTTAATCAAAACACTTGGTCAAGGAGAACACAGGTGAATGGTGAAGCAGTGTTAATTTGAAGGGTGTCTATTCGTGCATCGTGCAGAGTGAAAGAGCGAGTGCAGAGGGGGCCAGAGTAGTTAGGGTTGCTTATCAGGCATCCACAGGGTGCAGGAGGGAGATATGAAGCTATATGGCAGCCTGAAGATTAAGACGTCAGACACACAACAACGCAGATGAGTAAATATACTCTGCTCTGGGAAAAAGATGAAGAGACCACTGCAAATGTTCAGTGTCTCTCGTTTTCACTATTTATAGGCATATGTTTGAGTAGAATGAACATTTTGGTTTTATTCTACAAACTACTGACAACATTTCTACCAAATTCCAAAACAAATATTGTCATTAAAGAGCATTTTCAATAAGTAATGTAGAGATGAAGATTGAAGAACAATCCAGACTGGTCTCTTAATTTTTTCCAGAGCTGTACATAGACGTTTAGGTGAGCAGAATATTATGTCAAACAGTGTTCTCTGGCATAGGAGCTTACAGTTATGGGTCTGTGTTGATATTCAGATAGCATGATAACCTTAAAAGGTGCCCCGAGGAACCCCGAGGCGTTGCGAGTTGCGAGCAGTTGCAAGGCGAATCCTTGGTCTGAACTGTGCTTTAGACGTAATTTATGTTCATCAGAGGGAAAAATTAGGCCGTTTCAGAAATATTTCAAAGTTCCTCGTAGCGACTTTAATTTAAACATAAATGTAAATATTCTGTGTTGTTCGTTAGGTGCATGTGGGAAGAGAGAAGTACCTTCATGTGATGGTGTTCCAGGGGTTTCCATGTTACGGAGGAGCGCTGCTGCTGACGAGAGTACAAGAAGGATACAAGACCAGAGATGAACCGCTAATACCTTACCCTGACTGAATTATGTGTGTGTGTGTGTGTGTGTGTGTGTGTGTGTGTGTGTGTGTGTGTGTGTGTGTGTGTGTGTGTGTGTGTGTGTGTGTGTGTGTGTGTGTGAGTGTGTGTGTGTGTGTGTGTGTGTGTGTTCAAGACTGGTCTAAAATAGTATAACAATCAATATACAAAGTCAGTTGTCTCGATAAGCTTTAAAAAAATATATAGGGGAGAACGGGGTAATCTGAGCCACTTTTTACATTTGCTCGCCTCTGAGCGAGCTAAAATGATTCATCACTCAAATTTACACATTTCCCATTAATTCAGGATGTTTCCTAGAAATGGGCATTAGCAGAATTTTTTCAAGACAAAGAGCAGTGAAAATATGATTGTTTTAAAAAAAGTTGTCATGTGGCTCACTTTACCCCAGTTGTGGGGTTAACTGATCCACTTACTTTTTCCACTCTGAAACTACCATAACAACACATATTGTAACAGTAAGAATCCTGAAAGCTAGCCACACATTCCAGAACTGATTTCGGACTAGTAAAAGAATTATGGGGTTTGGTCAATTAAGCAAAGCAAATTTTCTAAACACTTGAAAATAACTCTGAACAAAATCAAATACAACATATTATAATTCAAAAGGTTTTAATAAGATTCAAATGAAAGATAGAACCAGTTAGATTAGAACACAGTCTGGGGGTCAGAACACAGGACCCTTAGAGCCAGCTAGTGTCTTGGGGGTCAAAGCATAGGAAAATCAGAACCAGCGAGAACAGCCTGGGACTCAGAACACAGGAGAGGACCCAACTGGATTATAACATCAGCCTGTCATACTCTACAACTAGGCCTACTCTACATTCTAGCCCAGAAGGTTACAGGGAAAGGTGAGAAGGTGCTCTTTCCGTGTGGTTGCCCCAGGTCGTCTTCCTGGTGTCTTTCCTTGGCATGATGGCTTTTCTACAATGTGTATGACATTAAAATAAAGCATATGTCATGTAATATTACATTAAAATATGTTTAAGACTAAACTTAACTTGTGCCTCATGGTGGGGGAAAGTGAGACAGTGGCTCACTTTCCCCCACAGCATTTGGCTCACTTTCCCCCACCACCACAATTTGAGAAAAAACTACCTCTCTTAGCATTTCAGGCTAATCTTCAGTTATCAGCATCACATGGTTTCATATGTTGGTAGTTCATCAACACATATGATAGAAGTTTTTCTACGTGAATACATTTGCTTTGGC
>OX442349.1:147500-150000 GCA_949357725.1 Hyperoplus immaculatus
AAATAGGTTGTTTCTGTCGTCTCCTAAGTGGCCTCGCTCTGCACTCATTGTTTTCCTCCTCTGTGTGGTTTTGCTAAAATTGGAACGGAGATACTAACATGGTTTTGATTTTCATACATGCCAGAGTGTGTGTGTGTGTGTGTGTGTGTGTGTGTGTGTGTGTGTGTGTGTGTGTGTGTGTGTGTGTGTGTATGTATGTGTATGTGTGTGTGTGTGTGTGTATCACATCTGCTCCTTTATTTATATATTCAAAACACAAATGTCACGACCAAACGTTATGCGATTGGTTAGCAGATCCAGAGTGGCACTGGGCAGATCCAATAGTTTTAAACTTCAACAGACAACCCGCCTTCAAGTGAGTTAACGTTTGTCAATTGAGCGATTCCAGACCTTCTGTACAAATGAAATGAAGTACGATGGTCTGGTAGGACCAGGCTACATTCTAGGCTGTGTAAAAGAGAATGTTGCTCGCTATAGTGAGCAAGTTTGTTTACATACCAGTTGACAGAGCCTAGGCTGTGTATTAACACTGGATTTGTTTTCAGCGCACACACAGTACAGACAGGTAGCGGATCATGAGGAGATATTCACTGATTTTGACAACAAGCGTTCTCCAGAATCACTGACTCCACCTTTAAATACTGATGAAGCTTATACACTCAACACAAATATAAACGCAACACTTTTGTTTTTGCTCCCATTTTTCATGAGATGGACTTAAAGATCTAAAATTCATTCCAGATACACAATTGTACCATTTCTCTCAAACATTGTTCACAAATCTGTCTAAATGTGTGATAGTGAGCACTTCTGCTTTGCTGAGATAATCCATCCCACCTCACAGGTGTGCCACATTAAGATGCTGATCTGACATCATGATTAGTGCACAGGTGTGCCTTAGACTGTCCACAATAAAAGGCCACTCTGAAATGTGCATCTTTTTGCTTTATTGGGGGTCTGGGGAACCAGTCAGTATCTGGTGTGACCACCATTTGCCTCATGCAGTGCAACACATCTTCTTCGCATAGAGTTTATCAGATTGTCAATTGTGGCCTGTGGAATGTTGGTCCACTCCTCTTCAATGGCTGTGCGAAGTTGCTGGAGACGGCTTATGGTGGAGAAATAAACATTCAATGCACGAGCAACAGATCTGGTTGACATTCCTGCTGTCAGCATGCCAATTGCACGCTCCCTCAATGCTTGTGGCATCTGTGGCATTTTGCTGTGAGACAAAACTGCACATTTCAGAGTGGCCTTTTATTGTGGACAGTCTAAGGCTCACCTGTGCACTAATCATGATGTCAGATCAGCATCTTGATGTGGCACACCTGTGAGGTGGGATGGATTATCTCAGCAAAGCAGAAGTGCTCACTATCACACATTTAGACAGATTTGTGAACAATGTTTGAGAGAAATGGTACAATTGTGTATCTGGAATTAATTTTAGATCTTTAAGTCCATCTCATGAAAAATGGGAGCAAAAACAAAAGTGTTGCGTTTATATTTTTGTTGAGTGTATGAACCCACACACACACACACACACACACACACACACACACACACACACACACACACACACGGGCTTTCCTTCAGAAATCCCAGCAGTGAGGATGACTGAAATTATGTTTCTAGGGAGGAGGTTGCTGTGTCGTCTAAATGTGTGTGTGCAAGAGTGTGTGTGTGTGTGTGTGTGTGTGTGTGTGTGTGAGTTGTGTGTGTGTGTGTGTGTGTGTGTGTGTGTGTGTGGTCTGTACTGGTGCAGAGTTGCTGCTTTATAGTGATGTCATTATAGCAGCATCTGAAGGAGCAGTTTATAGTGAAGCAACGCTGATTCTGCAAACTCTCTCTCACACACACACACACACACACACACACACACACACACACACACACACACACACACACACACACACACACTCTCTCGCTCTCACACTCTTTCCTCATTGCTGAAGACTCACTTTTTTTTTGCATTGGCCTTTAACACAAGTTGAGACTTTGACACTCCTATGTTTTTTTCCTCATGTATCTCATGGTTTTTTCCTGCATAGAGAATTTTTTGCCCCCCCCCCAAAGTGGTTTTATGCCCCCCAACCCTAAAGGAAAATCACCAGCGCCAAAATGATAAAAATTTAGAATATATTCAGCTATTAAAAACCTCTCCAAATGTGTTTCTAGTTCAGCCAAATACAAGTCATCCTTCTTGTAGGACTGGCTGGGCGATTAAATGCATTTCAATTTATATTACTGCTTCCCTCGATCATGAAAACAAAAAAAATATCGTAATAAAACGATCATTGAAGCTCCCCTTTCTCAACCCCATCCCACTCCTAAAATTCACAAACTTTGCACCTTTACTGTTGCATTCGCGACCCCCAAAAAAGTTGTTCCGTGTTCTCTCCCCCCAAAGGCCCATTCTGAGCCAGGAAAAACCCAGATGTTGTTTATCTGATGCTGTTTTTAAATGTTCTATCATCATAGACAAGTATTTACAAAGCAGTGT
>OX442349.1:160969-163469 GCA_949357725.1 Hyperoplus immaculatus
CCAAAAGGCCGCCGGCCCACTGGGCATTTGCCCGGTTTGCCAGATGGTCAGTCCAGCCATGGTATGGTAGTATGGGGATTGGAACGCATGGTGTGTTTGAAGGGCAGAGGTGGAAACACGCAACCTTATGGAAATGTTATTTGAAATATTAGTGTTGTTACTTAAACCTTAATTTTAAAAGGTGAACATTTTAGCATAGGCAGTGTGTATATTAATAAACCTGCAGTGTGTAGAATTTTGGGTTTTATTTCCTAGCAGATTTTGTAGAAAGTAATTATAATATCCATAAGTACATTTAATTTAGTGCATAATAGCTGAAAAAAATGTTTTGAATTATTATTATTTCCCTTTGAAAGGGTCTCATATATGTCCATATTTCTGCATACTTTGGACCAAGGCCTAGTGCCGCCATCTTGAAAGTGTCATAGTTGGAATGTCAGCAGGTGCATTGTTTAAAATGTAGAATTGTTCTTGTCCTTGAAGGCCACTGTAGCTTCTGTTATTATTCTAAAGGGGTGGGGTTACCCAGGGAGCGTTGCATTCTAGAACTTTGTAGAACTTTCTTGATGATGTCATATTACACACTGCACCTTTAAATGTCAAAAAAAAATGTATAACATTTTCCATCAGAATATAGCTGTGTGTGTATGTATAGTCATGCCCTGCGTTCCAATCCCCATACTTCCCTACTATTTAGTATGCAAGAAAAAGTTTTAGGATGTCCCAATACATGCAGGTCAATTGTAGTATGCTGAAAATACATTAATGCCCCACTAACTCCAATAGCATTTTGGAGTATTCGTCTTTATTCTTGACATTTCTCGACATAATGGAAGAAAAACTTCCTTATCTGATTTTTTTCTCTCTCCTGTCTGTGGCCCTAAAACTCTTCTGTACTTTAGTATGTAGTGTAGTAAAAAGACTAAAACTCTTCTGTACTTTAGTATGTAGTGTAGTAAAAAGACTAAAACTCTTCTGTACTTTAGTATGTAGTGTAGTAAAAAGACTAAAACTCTCCTGTACTTTAGTATGTAGTGTAGTAAAAAGACTAAAACTCTTCTGTACTTTAGTATGTAGTATAGTAAAAAGAAACAGTATGTGATTTGGAACGCAGGGCTTGTCTGGATCCCCTGCATTGCACTGAGCTACTCACTCACACACACACACACACACACACACACACACACACACACACACACACACACACACACACACACTCTCTCTTTATTGCGCCTCAGTCCTCTAGTCTATTTTTAAACTCTTGCTATAGAAGAGCAACAGAGTGTGTGGAATACTAAACTATCCAACTCCTCCCTTTATCCAGACTTTGGGGAGCTGTATAGTCACACACACACACACACACACACAGACAGACACGGACAGACAGACACACATGGACAGACAGACAAGCAGGCAGACGGACGGACGGACACACACACACAGACAGACAGACACACTCTCACACACACACACACACGGACAGACAGGCACGCACACACCTCCACACACACAGACACACACACACACACACACGCACACAGACAGACAGACAGACACTAACACAGAAGACACACACACACACACACTCCAGTGGAGGGCCGGACAAAGGGCCCTCTCCTTTCCCTCTCTCCCATGCACTCATAATCAGTCTCAAGGGCGTAGGCTTGGTTTCAACATAACAAGCGGGGTACATAACTAACACACACACACACACACACACACACACACACACACTCACACTCACAGTCCAGTTACAAGCGGGGGGCCTAACGATAGTCCCCTAGAGATTTTGCATTTTGGGTAATAGTTATGCACCATTTGTTGTGAGTGAGTGAGTGAGTGAATGAGATGTGTGTGTGTGTGTGTGTGTGTGTGTGTGTGTGTGTGTGTGTGTGTGTGTGTGTGTGTGTGTGTGTGTGTGATCTTGTCACAGCCAGATGGAGTGACTTTCTGTCGCCCTTGAAATATTTTAGTTTTTTTTGGGGAGTTGCTAAGGGAGGCACAGACCTCCTCTCCATGGCAACAAGCTTATTACATCACTAGTCTCCAGCTGCTGTCGTCAAGCTGCTGTTTGGCTTTGCAGCAGTTACTACACACACACACACTGAGAGAGACACACACACACTGAGAGAGACACACACACACTGAGAGAGACACACACACACACACTGAGAGAGACACACACACACTGAGAGAGACACACACACACACACTGAGAGAGACACACACACACACACTGAGAGAGACACACACACACTGAGAGAGACACACACACACTGAGAGAGACACACACACACACTGAGAGAGACACACACACTGAAAGAGACACACACACACTGAGAGAGACACACACACACACACTGAGAGAGACAGACACACACATACACACTGAGAGAGACACACACACACTGAGAGAGAGACACACACACACACACTGAGAGAGAGACACACACACACACACACTGAGAGAGACACACACACACACACACACACACACAGC
>OX442349.1:168469-170969 GCA_949357725.1 Hyperoplus immaculatus
TTGTTCACCAAAAATGACATCTAGGACCTTCCACGATCACAACCTGGGTGGACAACCTTGTCAACTAGCTGCTGGAAAGCTACAGCGGGCCGACATAGCAAATCAGAACCACTGTTTAAGTGAATGGGGGTGAATGGGGATGGGCTAATGGGGGATTTATTGAACTTGTAGATATCATTATGAAACTTTGCCAGTTGATTACGGACATTAAAACCAAAACTTTTTGTATTACAGTATTTTCCAAAAAGTTTAAATAAATATGAAAAATCATCAATATCTTACTAATGATGCGTACATTTGCATATCTGCAAAGCCCCAAAATCTAGATGTTGGAAGAAAACCAAGTCAATTTGTTTTTAAATTTTGAAAACAAAACAAGTGTCCAACTGCCTGAAGCCTGTCCTAATCACAGTTCAAATTTGATCAATAACCCATAGAAAATACATTTTTTACACACTCTATGTCTGTTTTTTTTAAAAAAAGGGGTTTTGCCCCCTAGGTATCTCTTGACTATGAATACTATAGGCCTTCGCTTGTTGTGCAAGTGGAAGGCATGACTGTGGCTCAGGTGGTAGAGCGGGTCGGCCAATGATCAAAGGGTTGGAGGTTCGATCCCCGCCCTGCCACCTGTGTCATGGTTGTTGTGTCCTTGGGCAAGACACTTCACCCACCTTGCCGTGCGTGCGTGCGTGCGTGAGTGAGCGTGTGTTCTAAATGTTAGAACACACGCTCGCTCGCTCGCTCACACACACACACACACACACACACACACATTAATTAGTCAGTGACTTCTGACTGTGCAGTAAAGTCTGACTCAACCTTCCCACAGTCCTGCTGAATCGTTAAAGGTTGAGTCAGCGATTCTAGAGAATGCTCAAAATCAGTGACTATCTCCTCATGATCCACTACCTGTCTGTCTGCCTGCCTGTCTGCCTGTCTGTCTGTGTGTGTGTGTGTGTGTGTGTGCGTGTGTGTGTGTGTGTGTGATAAGGAAGTTTGTTTTTCATTATGTAGAGAAATGCCAAGATTAAAGACGAATACTCCAAAATGCTATTGGAGTTAGTGGGGCATTTATGTATTTTCAGCATACTACAATTGACGTGCATGTATTGGGACATCCTAAAGCTTTTTCTGGCATACTGAATAGTAGGGAAGTATGGGGATTGGAACGCAGGGAATGTCTCAACTTATACTCAGCATCCATTAGCTGATGATATTGTCAGTTCTTTAGAGGTTAAAGTTGAAATGTGAATCATAATATGTGTTGTTGCGGCTGTCAGTGGTAATATTCTGTGTGTGTGTGTGTGTGTGTGTGTGTGTGTGTGTGTGTGTGTGTGTGTGTGTGTGTGTGTGTGTAGACCTGTGTGTGTGTACCTGTGTGCGCTGAAAAAAATCCAGTGTTAAATCAATGCCTGGGCTCCTATAAATGGAGGTAGTGGACCATGAGGAGATATTCACTGATTTCGACAAAAAAAAAAGTGATTTTGACATCAAGCATTCTCCAGAATCACTGACTCCACCTTAAAAGCTGGGTATGTGATTTCTGATTGGTCAAAGTTAACATGAGCTGTACACTTTGACCAATCAGAGCGAGGCTCCGATTCTCTGTTCTTATTGGCTGTTGGGACTGTCCATTCACTTTGGCACCGACTTTGTTGGTGTAGAGCGTGTCAGGGAGGGACCATATGGGAGGGACCAAAGAGAACAAGTGGAGCGGTTGAGGTATTTGGATTCGAATCTCTATCCCAACTGCCATTTTCTCCCCAAATCCTCCACCCCAGCTTTAACTTGCTCTTGTAAAGAACATGAGAACATACAATCGCTCAACATGAATTCTGGATCATTTTGGAGAACACTGTTTGAATTGTTTGAGAATGTGTACAATTGTTTCATATAAAATATAACATTTTAATAAGGGTTTCTTCTAGTCAAGACTAATTTGCAACCCCTGTCCCAAGGCCCCTATCTCACTGGTCTGCGACTGTTTGCGACAAGTTGGAGACTGCATTCGCGAGGGAGTCTCTAAACTGTCTCCAAACGTTCGCGGAGGTTTTCTCAATTTCCTCGCATGAGTCGCAGAGCCGCGCAGTCCTGTCGCATGAATTTTGAACATGTTCAAAAAAAGTGTGCGACAAATCTAGTCCCAAAATAGTCTCAGAGTCGTCGCAGGTGTGTCGTACGCGTCGCAAACCCTTCTCAATTTAGTTTCCGCGAGTCAGAAAGTGCGAGAAATGTGAGACAACTTTGCGAGGGTTTGGCGATATATGAAACTAAATTGTGACTGATTTGAGACAAAAATGAGACTGACATTCCGTTTGTGCGACGCTCGCCAGACGTTCGCGAGACATAAATGCGACCTCCCGGCAAGTGTTGGGCAGGACATTCGCCAACGTGTCGTGAGGAACCAACTCAGTGAGACTGCAAGTGAAAATTGTCGCTAATTCGCATATTTTCTCGCAATTTTGTGTCTCCAACTTGTCGCACACTGTCGCAGCCCATT
>OX442349.1:188669-193669 GCA_949357725.1 Hyperoplus immaculatus
TGTTAATCCTAACCCTAAATTTTTACTGAAGTGATGTCACATTAGTAAAATGTAGGGTTAGACAGTGAAACCATAAAACACTCTTTCTGCCTTTTCTCAGGCTAGGATGAACCGATTTCTAAAATGTTTGCATATTTATACTACATAGGATCTCAGGGTTCAATACACCTTCATATTCCCACAGGTGAAGTAGGGCTTTTAACCTAGAAACAGCAGAACCCTTTTCAGGAGCGTTCTCTGAAGTTGTTGCGTTTTCTGGCTCCAAATGATTTATTGATGTGGAGTTTCCCTGAGCTGATATGGAACTGGTCCGCGCTTAATTATTAATATGACGTATAAAGCCTTGTGCCCGAAAAGAAATGGATAGGATAGACATGGCTGAATTGGCCTACATTGATTTCTAACGTATGGGCCAAGTTTGCCTCAAAATACATTAATATATATATTTTTTTTGGCATTTTCAAGCAGAGTTGAAATGGGGAGACAGAGAGAGAGAGAGAGGGGGATGACCTACAGTAAAGGTCCACGGGTCGGATTTGAACCCGCGACCACTGCAACGAAGGCCGGAGCCAACATGGTACATGCTCTAGCCACTACACCACCGGAGCACCTCAAAATACATTAATATTTTTCATTAATTTTGGGTTCCATTGATCTGTTGCTTGGAGGAATTTTCTAAAGATGGTTGTCAACAATGATAATGCAATGATGTTATGATTTCTAATTTTGTATTTTCTTTTTTTTTCTATCCATCCATCCATCCATCTATCTATCTATCTATCTATCTATCTATCTATCTATCTATCTATCTATCTATCTATCTATCTATCTATCTATCTATCTATCTATCTATCTATCTATCTATCTATCTATCTATCTATCTATCTATCTATCTATCTATCTATCTATCTATCATCCATCCATCCATCCATCCATCCATCCATCTATCATCATCCATCTATCATCATCCATCCATCCATCCATCCATCCATCCATCCATCCATCCATCCATCCATCCATCCATCCATCCATCCATCTATCATCATCCATCTATCATCATCCATCCATCCATCCATCCATCCATCCATCCATCCATCCATCCATCCATCCATCCATCCATCTATCTATCTATCTATCTATCTATCTATCTATCTATCTATCTATCTATCTATCTATCTATCTATCTATCTATCTATCTATCTATCTATCTATCTATCTATCTATCTATCTATCTATCTATCTATCTATCTATCTATCTATCTATTTATTGGCTTAGTTCAGGGACATTCCACACTAATCACCATTCTAAATGTAAGTGAGCCAGAGTTAGGCTAAGAGGCCAGTTTTCATCCGTTGTCCCCGGCCAGATATTCAAGAGGCAAACCTAGAATTACAGAAATAAAATGCGTGTATAAACAAAGATTAAAAAACAACATAGTCGACTCAGAAAATACCGTAACACACAGTAAGAATGAATTGACAGACAATGGCAAACAAACAATTTTTTTTTAAACCTTTATTCACACAGGTAAATCCCATTGAGACCGAAGACTCTTTTGCAAGGGAGACCTGTTTTCCTTTCCCACGTTACCATTCACACACACATTCACACACCGATAGCAGCAGGCTAACTATCGACATTCACACGAGGCAAGGTGGGTGAAGTGTCTTGCCCAAGGACACAACAACAATGACACAGGTGGCAGGGCGGGGATTGAACCTCCAACTCTTTGATCATCGGCCGGCCCGCTCTACCAACTGAGACACAGTCGCCCCAAACAACAATAACAATAAAATAAGCAGACAATAAAACACAGCGTACATTAAACATTATAGGAAAGTGCACACAACAGTAGGTTAGAGCAGGACAAACACACCTACAACGACAACATATACAGCAGCGGGGCGACCCTAGCTCAGTTGGTAGGGCGTCCCCCCCCCCCCCCCCCCCCATGGGCCTCGGCCAGCAGCAGACCCGGGTTCGATTCCAGCCCGCGGTCGTTCTCTGCATGTCACTCCCCTCTCTGGCCCATTTCACCTCTGTCTCTACACTATCAATAAAGCATAAAAATGCCCAAAAAATATCTTAAAAAAATAAAAACATATACAGCAGCATAAAGCACAAACCTTTTTTTTTTTTCGTCTCACCATTATTATTATATTACCAATATATATTATTAGTAAATTATTATTTTTTGAATGGCCTTGTGCTATAGAGATAAACTTGCCTTGTGGACAGTGGCGCGCTGAGGGTGACAGAGGGAGAACTGACAGTGTGTGTGTGTGTGTGTGTGTCTATCTGTGTGTGTGTGTCTGTGTGTGTGTGTGTGTGTGTGTGTGTGGCGTGCTGCCTATAACTAAAGACTGCTGTGATCATTTAGCCCCAGTCTGTCCCGGTTATTTCCATTTATCAGTTTATCATTTTTATTGCAGCGATGATGAAACACTGCACACACACACACACACACACACACACACACACACACACACACACACACACACACACACACACACAAACACACACACACACACACACACACACACAGACAGACACACACACACACACACACACACACACACACACACACACACACACACAGGCTCCTGTTTACTGTCATTATGAATGCAAGAGATGATATTATCCTGTCAAAGTAATTGGCCTGGAGATGAGTGATGGTGAGTTGTTGTTTTGAGCGCGGCTGTAATGAGGAACTTTTCTAAGAGACGTTTGAATGTCATTATTTTACACACTTATGCACGCCAGATGGTGTGTGTGTGTGTGTGTGTGTGTGTGTGTGTGTGTGTGTGTGTGTGTGCGCGTGTGTTTGTGTGCGTGTGTGTCTGTGTGTGAGTGTATGCGTGTGCGTGAGTGTGTGTGTGTGTGTGTGCTTGTGTCTGCGTCTTTGTCTGTGTCTGTGTGTGTGTGTGTGTGTCTGCGTCTTTGTCTGTGTGTGTGTGTGTGTGTGTGTGTGTGTGTGTGTATGGTGGTACCGCTATGAAGGCGGAAACTGCCGCATTCAAAAGTTGACGAATAAAACTAATTTAAATAAAAAATACATGTAGTTTTAAACTTCAACAGACACCCGCCTTCAAGTGGGCGACTGTGGCTCAGGTGGTAGAGCGGGTCGGCCGATGATCAAAGGGTTGGAGGTTCGATCCCCGCCCTGCCACCTGTGTCATAGTTGTTGTGTCCTTGGGCAAGACACTTCACCCACCTTGCCTCGTGTGAATGTCGATAGTTAGCCTGCTGCTATCGGTGTATGAATGTGTGTGTGAATGGTAACGTGGGAAAGGAAAACAGGTCTCCCTTGTAAAAGAGTCTCCGGTCTCAATGGGATTTACCTGTAGAAATAAAGGTTAAGAAGTGAGTCAACGAACCAGATTGAACATTGCTTTTTTTTCTGAGGCGTTAAGATTCTGCGAGGACCTTTTTTCTAAGTGCAGTTCTCAATCACTGTAGCAGTTTTTGTTTGTTTGTGTGTGTGTGTGTGTGAGTGTGTGTGTGTGTGTGTGTGTGTGTGTCTGCGTCTTTGTCTGTGTGTGTGTGTATGTGTGTGTGTGTGTGTGTGTGTGTGTGTGTGTGTGTGTGTGTGTGTGTGTGTGTGTCTGTCTGTCTGTCTGTGTGTCTGTCTGTCTGTCTGTCTGTCTGTCTGTCTGTCCGTCTGTCTGTCTGCATGTGTGTGTGTGTCTGTCTGTCTGTCTGCATGTGTGTGTGTGTGTGTGTGTGTCTTAGTGAATTTCTAACTGCAGTTCTCAGTCACTGTAGCAGGAGGGTTAAAGGAAGGACACAGAGAACAGGTGCTCTGAGATTTGGATTATTTTTATGGTCGCACACAAAACGGCCATTTTAAAATCCTCAGAGATTTCTGCTCAAGTGGGTCAACTAGACAGTGTTTGACCGCTGTCCTGTCACTGCTTTTTGTGGGACCTTCCTTTATCATGTTCTATCAGGAGGAGTGTTGAAATTGCAATTATTCAAACGTCATCTTGACTCTGTTCGAAAAGCTCTATTCATACTTAAGGTCCTACTAAGTCTTACTCATACTAAAAGCCCCTACTAACATCCTACTCATACTAAAAGCCCTACTAAGGTCCTACTCATACTAAAAGCCCCTACTAACGTCCTACTCATACTAAAAGCCCTACTAATGTCCTACTCATACTAAAAGCCCCTACTAACGTCCTACTCATACTAAAAGCCCCTACTAACTTCCTACTCATACTAAAAGCCCTACTAATGTCCTACTCATACTAAAAGCCCTACTAACGTCCTACTCATACTAACGTCCTACTCATACTAAAAGCCCCTACTAACATCCTACTCATACTAAAAGCCCCTACTAACTTCCTACTCATACTAAAAGCCCCTACTAACGTCCTACTCATACTAAAAGCCCTACTAAGGTCCTACTCATACTAATGCCCTACCAATGTCCAATAACGTCCTACTCATACTAAAAGCCCTACTAACGTCCTACGCATACTAAAAGCCCTACTAACGTCCTACTCATACTAAAAGCCCTACTTAGGTCCTACAATATTAAAGCCCTACTAACGTCCTACTCATACTAAAAGTCTTACTAACGTCCTACTCATACTAAAAGCCCTACTAACATCCTACTCATACTAAAAGCCCTACTAACGTCCTACTCATACTAAAAGCCCTACTAACGTCCTACTCATTCTAACGTCCTACTAACATCCTACTCATACTAAAAGCCCTACTAACGTCCTACTCATACTAAAAGTCTTACTAACGTCCTACTCATACTAAAAGCCCTACTAACATCCTACTCATACTAAAAGCCCCTACTAACGTCCTACTCATACTAAAAGCCCCTACTAACATCCTACTCATACTAAAAGCCCTACTAAGGTCCTACTCATACTAAAAGCCCTACTGACGTCCTACTAATACTAAAAGCCCCTACTAACATTCTACTCATACTAAAAGCCCTACTAACTTCCTACTCATACTAAAAGCCCTACTAATGTCCTAC
>OX442349.1:201369-213869 GCA_949357725.1 Hyperoplus immaculatus
TTAACAATCTCATCGCAGTGAAAATATTCTGAACTGTAACTGTTTTTATTGTTTGCCTCTGCCTGTAGCGTTTAGATAATTAAACAGAGCTCCAACTAAGTGGTATATTTAGAGAGCTTTAGACAATTAAAATGTGCTTTAGAATGAGCTGGGAATCATTTCAGTGCAAAACAATCCTTAGTTTATATAGGAGGCTATAAGAACGTGGGAATTAAATTAGTTTTACGATTTAATATCATGGGGAAACTTTCTGTTTCTTTATTATGTGGTGGAAATAAGCTTGTTATGAATTAACTAAAATACAGTGTTGTGACATCAGAATTGATCTTTTCAGAGTATTGAAGAAGGCAAAAAGATGGATGGAGAGAGAGAGAGAGAGAGAGAGAGAGAGAGAGAGAGAGCGAGAGAGAGAGATAGATAGATAGATAGATAGATAGATAGATAGATAGATAGATAGATAGATAGATAGATAGATAGATAGATAGATAGATAGATAGATAGATAGATGGATAGATAGATAGACAGATAGATAGATAGATAGATAGATAGATAGATAGATAGATAGATAGATAGATAGATAGATAGATAGATAGATAGATAGATAGATTGATAGATTGATAGGCATGTATAGATAAGATCAGAGCCGGCCCAAGCCTTCAGGGGGCCCTAAGCGAAATATGATTAGGGGGCCCCTCTCCAATGTTAGCGCTGCTGAAACTATAGATCTTTGTTAAATATCATTAACACACCCAGTGTTTTCCGCTAGTGCCTCCACTGTGCAACTGTGCGAAAATATTAGACAGCCAAGATTCAGACCTCCTAGGGGGGTCCGGGGGTAGGCCCCCCGTGAGATTTTTTTAACCTTTTTAAAGTGAAATGCATGAATCTGGTGCAATTTGAGAGGAAAATTAAGAGGATAAATCTGAGAAATTTTGTGTGAACAAATAATTTGGAGACCCTGGGTCAGACGAATTAGAAGCTACTGAAGAAGGACACATGGATTTTCCATAAAAATATTAATATAAAATAAAATATTATGGAGGGTCCTCTGGGTTGGGCTTGGAGCTCTTTTTCTTTTACGGGACATATTTCTCTGTAATATAGTGAATGCATTTAAATGCAGTGTGAGGAACGAAGCAGAAGAACTCTGTTGTCCAGCTACTGTATCTTTTTTTCCACAGACGAGGCTGAAATAGGCTATAGACTATACACAGTGCATGGGCAACTGAGGACAGCCCCATTTCCAATTGTTTTTAAATAAACTCAATACACACTGTGCATGGATGTGAACGTGACATGATCAGATAATTTCGGATTTCCTCCCAGATGAACTTATTACATTTTTAGGCTATTAATTATCTAGACCAAAACATTTTATTCCTTTTTGTATGATAACTCACGTTTGCATAATATGATGTTAATATCAAACACACAAACTAAAAAAAAAAAAAAAAAATTTTTTTTTTTTTTTTTTTTTTTTTTTTTTAGGGGGCCCCCCAGGCAGTCGGGGGCCCTAAGCGGCCGCTTAGTTCGCTTATGCCTCGGGCCGGCTCTGGATAAGATATTGACCCAAATGTATGTGTGTTTATGTTTGTGTATGTCTGTCTGTCTGTGTGTGTGCCTGTCTGTCTGTCTGTCTGTCTGTGTGTTCGTGTGTCTGTCTGTCTGTCTGTCTGTCTGTCTGTCTGTCTGTGCGTGTGTCTCTCTGTCTGTCTGTGTGTGTGTCTGTCTGTCTGTCTGTCTGTCTGTCTGTCTGTCTGTATGTGCGTGTGTCTCTCTGTCTGTCTGTGTGTCTGTCTGTCTGTCTGTCTGTGTGTCTGTCTGTCTGTCTGTCTGTCTGTCTGTCTGTCTGTCTGTCTGTCTCTCTGCCCTCCACAGATACCTGGTGTTTCTGCAGGTGAAGAGGGATCTGTATCACGGTCGTCTGCTGTGTAAAACCTCAGATGCTGCTCTGCTGGCAGCTCATATACTACAAGGTGAGCATTTTTAGTTTAGTATTAGTGTGCATTATCCCTGTGAAAATCTCTGTGTTCCCCTATTTTTTTGTACACAGGTGCAATTTGAAACCTTGAATCCTACATTTTTTTGCTAAGAAATAGCTGAAATATTGTTCTAAAATATACTGCCATGATATGCTATATCACCTGCCTACCTTTAAGTTTTTATTCCTGCAAAAACAAAACAAAAAATCCGGCATGTATCACATATTATTAAATGCTTTTTCAGACAAAGATGAGGTTTGAAGGGCAAGTGTCTAAGCATATTAAAAAGTCAATTTTCTTTTTTAATTTCCCCTTTTCCCAGCTGAGATCGGGGACTATGACCCAGGTAAACACCCTGAAGGCTACAGCTCTAAGTTCCAGTTCTTCCCAAAACACTCAGAGAAACTAGAACGGAGAATCGCCGACATCCACAAGACGGAGCTCATGTAAGAGACACACATTTATTTAACCTTTATTTATTTATCAAGTGTGTGTGTGTGTGTGTGTGTGTGTGCGTGTGTGCGTGTGTGTGTGTGTGCGTGTGTGTGCGTGTGTGTGTGTCTGTGTGTGTGCGTGTGTGTGTGTTTTCCCTACAGACCAGTCACCTGAGTAACATATTTAATTTTTTCATTTAACCGTTATTTATACTCGAGAGATCTATTGAGGTGTGTGTGTGTGTGTGTGTGTGTGTGTAATATGAACGACTGTTGCTACGATGGTTTTGTACCTCCGTCTATGTATTAAAGCTGCAGTGTGTAGAATTTTGGGTTTTATTTCCTAGCAGATTTTGTAGAAAGTAATTATAATATCCATAAGTACGTTTAATTTAGTGCATAATAGCTGAACATTTTTTTTTAATTATTATTTTTTTCCTTAGAAAGGGTCTCATATATGTCCATATTTCTGCATATTTTGGACCAAGGCCTAGTGCCGCCATCTTGAAAGTGTCATAGTTGGAATGTCATCAGGTGCATTGTTTAACATTTAGAATTGTTCTTGTCCTTGAAGGCCACTGTAGCTTCTGTTATTATTCGAAAGGGGTGGGGTTACCCAGGGAGCGTTGCATTCTAGAACTTTGTAGAACTTTCTTGATGATGTCATATTACACACTGCACCTTTAAATAAATCCTAATAAAAAATAAAATAATATACAATAATATAAAATGAATAAATAAAATAATAAGTACAGAATGGACAATTTTACACTTACTATTACAAATATTTACCGATATGTAAATACAGATAACAGATTAATTTAGTTTGTTTTAATCAATGTTTGTTTTTTCCCTCCCAGAGGTCAAACCCCTGACGAGTCAGAGTTAAACTTCCTGCACAAAGCTCAACTGCTAGAAACCTACGGAGTGGATCCTCATCCCTGCAAGGTGTGTGTGTGTGTGTGTGTGTGTGTGTGTGTGTGTGTGTGCTCAGTGTAAGGTTGGCTAACTTGGTTAATTAATGTACCCTTTTTGTAAAGTGTAAACCAGTTTATTATGTAGCCAAATAAGGCTTTCTATGACCTTATAAGTGAGTTATTTTGCATGTTATTTATAGGCAAGACACTGTAGGGGAATAGAGGGGGAATAGTGCTGACAATGATTACGGAAAGTTTAGTTGATGTAAGTGCTTTAGAAGTTGAGAATTGTGGTTCAGAGTATTGAAAAACAACTAATAATTAGATAATGGTTGTTAAAGAGGGTTGTATAGGAGACAACACTATTGGGTAACACTTTACAATAGGTGTACATTAATTAACTGTTAGTTAATGCTTAATTAAGGCTTAATAGGCATTTACTAAGCGTTACCTAACTGTTTACTAGTATGAAAGAAGACATGTTATTGAAGCAAAATAGTCAATAGACAGAAATCTCAATTGTGTTTGCCTTGAATAAATGTGAACTTACCTTTTCAGCTACTTACAAAGTTAATTTGTTACACTACTGTCTGGATGTTGTATTCATAAATGTAGTTAATAAGAAGAATAAATAATACCCAATGTAACTTTGAATGTTCTAATCATCAGGATGTGTCTGGGAACCCGGCCTTTCTGGCTTTCACTCCGTTTGGTTTCACCGTGCTGCAGGGAAACAGGAGGATCCACTTCCTCAAATGGTGAGTAAAGTAAAGTCACGTTTGGTGCATTATGAGTAAAGATGCATCCACACCAAACGTGAACATTCGCGCTGCGCCACTTGCAATGCGTGATAATCACCGCGGGACCTCACGCAAAAAAATTAGCTTGAGTTGAATATTTTCACCTCAAGCGAATGAGCGGTAGATGCGAATATTGCGTGTTCTTGCAGCGGCAAACGCGGCGTGCGAGGTGAATTTGCGTCTATTCGCGTCTGTACATTGACTTTGTATGTAAAAGTGACCGCCCCTTACGCCCCAAACGCCCCTTACGCCCCAAACGCCCCAAACGCCCCTTACGCCCCAAACGCCCCAAACGCACCATAAGACTTTTACTGTTAAAACAAACTATATTTAATTAATATGCCAGGCTGCAATTTGCATGGCCCATTCACTGAGCCTTTATAGATATCTATACTGTATAGTGGGTAAATCCAAAAAGCTCAATAAATACACATATATATATATATATATATATATATATATATATATATATATATATATATATATATATATATATATATATATATGTGTGTGTGTGTATGTGTATATATATATATATACATATATATATTTTTTTTATCATGTTTGTATATCTCCCTCTAGGACAGTGGACAGACTTATTCTTATCTATTTCACCATAACATTGCGCCTTGATCTAGTAGATCTGACATGTTTCTCATCAGTTAGATGTAAAAAATTAAATAAAAATTGAAATACTTAATCTTTTTTTTAAAGAACGCAAACACGCTCTATCTACTTCTCCACCAGTAGAAATACATGTTTAACCTCAGGCAGATTATTCTTGTATTTTTCTGTGGCTGGAATCAATGTGTCTAGACTTTTCACATCCATAGCTGAAACTCTTATTAATTTCCCTCCAGCCACCATGAATATTTTACAACCTTTTTCCATGTCTGCCCCTCTGTGTATCTCTCTACATCGCTCTGTTCCCATTAGCACTGGATGAGTTTTACCTCAGGACCTCGTCATCATTTCGAATAATCACGGTGGATGTCTGAAATCATAATGTCTGTAATTTGTTAAGTAAGAAATCCAACCACAAATGACTTACTATAGGGCGCTCAGGTGGTGCGCTCATATTGGCTCCGGCCTTCGTTGCAGTGGTCGCGGGTTGAAATCTGACCCGTGGACCCTTACTGCAGGTCATCCCCCCTCTCTCTTTCTCTCTCTCTCTCTCTCTCTCTCTCTCTCTCTCTCTCTGTCTCTCTCTCACTCTCTGTCTCCCCATTTCAACTCTGTACTGTCTAATAAAGCTTGAAAATGCCCCAAAATTAAAAAAAACAAATGACCTACTATAGCCATATTCACACAGGGTTAGTGTTACCTGAAGACATCATGTTTTGAGTTTTGTGTGGCGCTTTCGTAGAGGATAAACCAAGACTGTGTTTCTACTAAAGTTGACTGACATCCCAGGAACAGTGCTGCTTGAAATTATGTGAACCCCTTGAGCCTTTTGGAATTATATTTATTTTAACCATTATTAATTCATTTTTATCAATACCAGTATTTTTTCTATGAAATAACCGGTGTGTGTTTATCAATTCTACGTAGTTTTTCTCCGGAAATCAATTGTGTCAAAAGACTAAAATAAAACGAATTATTTGCCAATTTCTGTATGTGCAAAAGTGTGTGAACCCTGAGCTGCATTGCTTAAATCGAGCAGGTACAACACAATTCGCAGAGGATAAGCCAAGACTGTGTATTTACAAAAATGCACTAACATCCCAGATATACTGTATGATGATGTCTTGTGCCTGTTGAAAGAAGAGATGTGTCCTGTCCAAACGCTCCAAGGCACCTAACATTATTCTCAAAAGAGGCATAAAAAGGTTCCCAGGAAATAAAAACTTTAAATAAAAAACTGATACAGGTTTATGACCCCTCCAGATTGATATTTTGATGTTCATTCTTTCTATTTGCTCTCCCACTTTCTCTTTTTCATTTTTGTCTTTCTTTCTTTCTATCTGTCTGTCTGTCTGTCTGTCTGTCTGTCTGTCTGTCTGTCTGTCCGTCCGTCCGTCCGTCCGTCCGTCTGTCTGTCTGTCTGTCTGTCTATCTTTCTGTCTGTCTATCTATCTATCTATCTATCTATCTATCTATCTATCTATCTATCTATCTATCTATCTATCTATCTATCTATCTATCTATCTATCTATCTATCTATCTATCTATCTATCTATCTATCTATCTATCTATCCTGTTTCTAAATCTCAGGGATGAAGTAACCAAGTTGAAATTTGAAGCGAAGACCTTCCATGTTTATGCGAATCAGCAGGAGGTAAGATACAGTGTGTCTCTGAATTATTAAAGGAATACTTCACCCGTACTGAACCGGCGTTCTATCATTATAAAATCACTATTATAATATAATGAATGAGGTTTTTCTTCCCTCAGTCTTCCCTCAGTCTTCCCTTGGCCCAGCTGTCCTGTTAATCCTAATCCTACATTTTCCCATGTGTGATGTCACACATGGGAAAATGTAGGGTAAGACAGTGAGACCATAAAAAACACTCTTTCTGCCTTTTCTCAGGCTAGGATGAACCGATTTCTAAATAATTTGCACATTTATACTACATAGGATCTCAGAGTTCAATACACCTTCATATTTCCACCGGTGAAGTAGGGCTTTAAAATGTGTATAAAGTGCATGAGAGAGTATAGTGCCTACATTTTGAGCACATTTGAATATTTCTAATGTATTTCTTATAATATTATTGCCTTGATATATATATATATATAGATAGATAGATAGATAGATAGATAGATAGATAGATAGATAGATAGATAGATAGATAGATAGATAGATAGATAGATAGATAGATAGATAGATAGATAGATAGATAGATAGATAGATAGATAGAAAGATAGAAAGATAGATGGATAAGGGCAGAGGGTGTCATACTGTGTGGAATGTAAAGCCCACTGAGGCAAATGTCTATTTGTGATATTGGGCTGTTTAAATAAAACTGATTTGATTTACTTATTACAGGATAAAAAAATCATTCTCACGTATTTTGCACCGAACCCCGAAGCCTGCAAACATCTGTGGAAATGTGGCGTAGAGAACCAGGCCTTCTACAAGTGAGTCACACAACGAAACACAATAGCAGAAAATACTTCCCCTGCGTTCCAAATCACATACTCTTTCTCTTTACTACACTACATACTAAAGTACAGAAGAGTTTTAGTCTCTTTACTACACTATATACTAAAGTACAGAAGAGTTTTAGTCTTTTTACTACACTACATACTGAAGTACAGAAGAGTTTTAGTCTTTTTACTACACTACATACTGAAGTACAGAAGAGTTTTAGTCTTTTTACTACACTACATACTAAAGTACAGAAGAGTTTTAGTCTTTTTACTACACTACATGCTAAAGTACAGAAGAGTTTTAGTCTTTTTACTACACTACATACTAAAGTACAGAAGAGTTTTAGTCTTTTTATTACACTACATACTAAAGTACAGAAGAGTTTTAGTCTTTTTACTACACTACATACTAAAGTACAGAAGAGTTTTAGTCTTTTTACTACATTACATACTAAAGTACAGAAGAGTTTTAGTCTCTTTACTACACTACATACTAAAGTACAGAAGAGTTTTAGTCTTTTTACTACACTACATACTAAAGTACAGAAGAGTTTTAGTCTTTTTACTACACTACATACTAAAGTACAGAAGAGTTTTAGTCTTTTTACTACACTACATACTAAAGTACAGAAGAGTTTTAGGGCCACAGGAGAGAAAAAGAAAATCAGATAAAGAATTCTTTTTTCATTATGTCGAGAAATGTCAATAATAAAGATGAATACTGCAAAATGCTATTGGAGTTAGTGGGGCATTTATGTATTTTCAGCATACTTCCAATATTACACACTGTACCTTTAAGATTTATGATTATGTTCCTAATGTTTTCATGTATTTTCCGCTCACTCACAGGTTGGAGAAGTCGAGTCAAGTCCGCACGGTGTCCAGTAGCAATCTGTTCTTCAAGGGAAGTCGCTTCAGATACAGGTAACAACACACTATGAACAACTTATGCATGTTTAAAGCTGCAGTGTGTAGAATTTTGGGTTTTATTTCCTAGCAGATTTTGTAGAAAGTAATTATAATATCCATAAGTATGTTTAATTTAGTGCATAATAGCTGCATAATAGATTTTTTTTTTTAGAATTATTATTTTTCCCCTTAGAAAGGGTCTCATTTATGTCCATATTTCTCCATACTTTGGACCAAGGCCTTTTCACCGCCATTTTGGAAGTGTCATAGTTGGAATGTCATCAGGTGCATTGTTTAAAATGTAGAATTGTTCTTGTCCTTGAAGGCCACTGTAGCTTCTGTTATTATGCTAAAGGGGTGGGGTTACCCAGGGAGCGTCGCATTCTAGAACTTTGTAGAACTTTCTTGATGATGTCATATTACACACTGCACCTTTAAATATGCTCCTATATTTTTATATTCATATCCATATATTCTAGCAACATGCCTGTTTACAGAACCTAGGCTGTGTATTAACACCAAACAAATTCAGCGCGCGCACACACACACACACACAGACAGGTAGTGGATTGTGAGGAGATATTCACTGATTTTGACAAAGAGTTATTTTGACAACAAGCGTTCTCCAGAATCACTGACTACACCTATACATATTCGGGGCGACTGTGGCTCAGGTGGTAGAGCGGTTTGGCAGATGATCAAAGGGTTGGAGGTTGGATCCCCGCCCTGCCACCTGTGTCATAGTCTTGGGCAAGACACTTCACCCACCTTGCCTCGTGTGAATGTCAATAGTTAGCCTGCTGCTATCGGTGTATGAATGTGTGTGTGAATGGTAACGTGGGAAAGGAAAACAGGTCTCCCTTGTAAAAGAGTCTTCGGTCTCAATGGGATTTACCTGTAGAAATAAAGATTTTAAAAAAATGAGAGCTTGTTTTTGTGCTTAAATCTTGTATAAAGCACATACAGTGATAACATGTTTTTTTCTGTCTGTCTGTTTGTGTTTTTTCAGTGGAAAAGTTGCAAAAGAAGTGATGGAGCAAAGCGCCAAAATAAAGCGGGACCCTCCGGAGATACACCGGTCAGAATAAAACTGATAACAGTGTTTGCATCCTCTGAAATATTCTGAAATGTGGGTTAACAATAATTTAAGAATGTTGTAAATGTTGTGTGTGTGTGTGTGTGTGTGTGTGTGTGTGTGTGTGTGTGTGTGTGTGTGTGTGAGTGTGTGTGTGTGTGTGTGTGTGTGTCTGTCTGTTTGCGTGTCTCTTTGTGTGTGTGTGTGTGTGTGTTTCTCTCTGCTTGTGGGTGTGTGTGTCTCTCTCTCTGTTTGTGTGTGAATGTGTCTGTTTCTGTCTGTCTGTCTGTGTGTGTGTGTGTGTCTGTCTGTGTCTGTGTCTCTGTTTTGTGTGTGTGTGTGTGTGTGTGTGTGTGTGTGTGTGTGTGTGTGTGTGTGTGTTCAGGGCTGGCATGGTTCCCAGTAGGAGTTGTCCGTCCATCACACACGGTCCTCGTCTGACCAGCGTCCCGAGAACCAGGAGGAGAGCTGTTCATATATCTATCATGGAGGGTAACAACACACACACACACACACACACACACGGACAGACAAACACAAACACACACACACACACCAGGGCCGGCGGTAGCCAGGGGCCAGGGTGGGCCGTGCCCACCCAAATGTGGGCTGTGCCCAACCAATCAAAAATTTTTTTTTTTTTTAGGTGTAAGTCCAGCCCCACTATCGGACGGACCTATTCATTCGCTGTCCAAGAAAATGTCAAATAAAATGCAGACAATTAATTAATACTAAAGAGTATACCATTACCATGCATTGCTTCTAATTGTATTATTGGGTGGGCAGGACAGCCTGCCATCCATGTGTCTTTCTTCAATAGCTTCTAATTCATCCGACCCAGTGTTATTTGTTCACACAAAATTCGTCAGATTTAGCCTCTTAATTTTCCTCTCAAAGTGCACCAGATTCATGCATTTCACTTTAAAAAGGTAAAAAAAAATCTCCCGGGGGGGCATAACCCCAGACCCCCCTAGCAGGGTAGTGACCTCGGCTGGCTACTATTTTCACCCAGCTGGACAGCGGACCCAATAGTGGAAAGACTATATATCTATATAGTGTGTATAGTATACAGCTCCGGACTACCACCATCCAGGTTGCCCAGTCCCAAAGCTTTCTCTTCTATCAGCTCAGGCTGCCTACAGCTAATACTGCGATTAAAAAAAGATACATTATGTTGTATATAATGTATATTATACGTTATTCATAAACATTTTGGAGAAAAAACATGCAAGAATAAAATCTCCCACACAGCAACACTCAACGTTTATTTGCATATTGTGTTCTACACAATTCACAGTAAATGTGCCAAAAAGCAGACGCAGAGATTTTACAAGCGCAACAAAATTTGGCTCGCGCGCTCTGCGCATGCTCGCATATTCGGTCTCTCTGCCCAGTGTGCCCACCTAAAATTTCTACAGGCCCACCCTAATCTAACTGTCTAGAACCGGGCCTGACACACGCACAAGGTCAAGGTTAATTAAAGCTGGGTTATGTGATTTCTGATTGGTCAAAGTTAACATGAGCTGTACACTTTGACCAATCAGAGCGAGGCTCCGATTCTCTGTTCTTATTGGCTATTGGGACTGTCCATTCACTTTGGCACAACGTTGTAGGTGTAGAGCGTGTCAGGGAGGGACCATAGGGGAGGGACCAAAGAGAACAAGTGGAGCGGTTGATGTATTTTGATTCGAATCTCTATCCCAACTGCTATTTTCTCCCCAAATCCTCCACCCCAGCTTTAATTCTAAAACACACGGAGCCAATGGTTAGAGGTAGCGCATGGGTTTGTGGCAGCATTTTCAACCAGCAGTGCTAGAGGGAGGCTTGACTTACACCAACATTTATACAATCGAATTCTCAAGGTTCTGTTTGGTCAAGACAGACAGACAGACAGACACACACACACACACACACACACACACACACACACACACACACACACACACACACACACACACACACACACACACACACACACACTGTTTGGTCAAGTTTGTTCCTGTTCAAACAAAGCAGTCTGTGTGTGTGAACTCTGCCCCACTGGTAACGGTCAGTTGTCTGGCTTTGTTGCACTTTCTAAAACACACACACACACACACACACACACACACACACACACACACTCACACTCTCTCTTTCTCTCTCTCTCTCTCTCTCTCTCTCTCTCTTGTACTTCTGTCTTTGTGAGGACATTCATTGACATAATGCATTCCCTAGCCCCTTACCCTTAACCCTAACCATCCAAACTAAATGCCTAACCCCAACCCTTACACTAACCCTAACATAAACCTAATTCATACCTGAACCTTAAAACCTAGTGTTAACCCTCAAACAGCCCTTTAAAGGCCTGAACCTTAAAACCTAGTGTTAACCCTCAAACAGCCCTTTAAAGGCCTGTCCTTAAAACCTAGTGTTAACCCTCAAACAGCCCTTTAAAGGCCTGTCCTTAAAACCTAGTGTTAACCCTCAAACAGCCCTTTAAAGGCCTGTCCTTAAAACCTAGTGTTAACCCTCAAACAGCCCTTTGAAGAAGTGAGTACCAGGCAACATGTCATCACTGCGATTGTTAAAAGCTAAAAACTGGTAACAAAGATTCCTCTACAAGTAAGCACACACACACACACATACGCACACACACACACACACACACACACACACACACACACACACACACACACACACACACACACACACACACACACACACAGTAGAGTCCATCAGCCAGTGGCCTCTGTCATTATTTCGACATGGGGAAGTTTATAAAGGCCAGCTCTGTCCCCATCCATCTTCAAACAGGCGATTAACCTTTTGCCAAACTGTTTGTGTGTGTGTGTGTGTTAGACAGTGAGACCATAAAACGCTCTTTCTGCCTTTTCTCAGGCTAGGATGAACCGATTTCTAAAAATTTTGCACATTTATACTACACAGGATCTCAGAGTTCAATACACCTTCATATTTCCTCCGGTGACGAAGGTCTTTTTAAACACAGAGCCTATGACATTGCAATTAAACACTGTCTTTGTCCTGTCACTGGTATTTTGTGGGTAATAATATCTCGAGCTCAGAATAGCTGCTGCCCTCACAATGTTATGTGTGGCACAGCTGACAGGGCCTAGGTTAAATGTGCCTTGTGTTTCAGTGTGTGTGTGTGTGTGTGTGTGTGTTTGTGTGAGTGGGTGTCGGTGTGAGTGTGTGTGTGTGTCGGTGTGTGTGTGTGTGAGTGTGTGTGTGTGTGTGTGTGTGTGTGTGTGTGTGTGTGTGTGTGTTTCAGTGTGTGTGTGTGCGTGAGT
>OX442349.1:218869-221369 GCA_949357725.1 Hyperoplus immaculatus
GTATGTAGTATATACATGTTGAGTATGTAGGAGGGAGGACGTTAGTAGGGCTTTTAGTATGTAGTATATACATGTTGAGTATGTAGGAGGGAGGATGTTAGTAGGGCTTTTAGTATGTAGTATATACATGTTGAGTATGTAGGAGGGAGGACGTTAGTAGGGCTTTTAGTATGTAGTATATACATTTTGAGTATGTTGGAGGGAGGATGTTAGTAGGGCTTTTACAACACAGCCAAAGAATGCAGATAGAAAGAGACTTGTGGATGTCACATGGGGCGTTGTATGATGCTACTACGGTGGCCCTCAAAGGACATTGGGACAAAAAATACACGGATGGAGACATTTAGCAAAACAGGACAGTGAAAATAAACATGGCTGCCCTATTCACAATATCAACTCTCCTGTCACTCACAACCCACGGACCGTCAACTGAAAAAAGTCTGGATTATTATATGGAAAAAAATATATAACTTAATTTTTTTTTTTGCTCCAATTTTTTATGAGCTGAAAATCAAAGATCCAAGGCCTAAATTTCATAGAACATTTTTTAAATTTTAAATATAATTTTTTTTCGTTTGCAGAAAAAAATCCGTATACATGACACACACACACACACTCGCACGCACGTACACACACACACACACACACACTCACACGCACGCACACACACACACACAACGACACTCACACACACACACACACACACACACACACACACACACACACACACACACACACACATGTGTTTTGAGAATATCTATCTCTACACATGACAACGCAAAACACAATTCAAAACAGTGACGTATTCAGTGACGTATTTCATCCAACATCTCCTCAAATGTTAATTTCTCTACCACTAACACAGAGTTCAAGACATTTGTGAAAAAGCAATTGAGAGAAATAGTTCTTTTGTGTGCGACTGTGTCTCAGTTGGTAGAGCGGGTCGGTCGATGATCAAAGGGTTGGAGGTTCGATCCCCGCCCTGCCACCTGTGTCATAGTTGTTGTGTCCTTGGGCAAGACACTTCACCCACCTTGCCTCGTGTGAATGTCGATAGTTAGCCTGCTGCTATCGGTGTATGAATGTGTGTGTGAATGGTAACCTGGGAAAGGAAAACAGGTCTGCCTTGCAAAAGAGTCTTCGGCCTCAATGGGATTTACCTGTAGAAATAAAGGTTTAAAAAAAAATAGAAAAAATCTTATATCTTTGGTTACAGCTCATGAAAATTTGTAGCAAAAAACAAAAGTGTTGCGTTTATATTTTTTGGTTCAGTGTATATTCCACCATCACTGCAAGGAAAGGAACACACATTTTATTTTGAAAATCCAAAGTCCATCCATCTCATGGCATTTTATTTTGTACACGAAAATCACATTTACAGGGTTTTGATTCAAGCTGCTTCCACAGATATATAGTTGCCTTTATTTTTTATATTTATTAAGATGTTGCAATATTTAGTGTACGTTGTCATGTGTGGGTTGAAGTTAAGTTTATTAAAGAATAAGTACGTAAGAGTGTGAGGGACATTGGAGAGAAAAAAGAGGATTTTTTTTTATTATGCTATTCAAGAAAAAAAGTCAAAATGTTGTGAAGGAAGTTGAAATGTCAGCTATAAACTTTGGAGTGGTAGTATGATCTAGAGAAGAGGTTCCTCCCAGTAACCATGAGGTCTCTGGTTCCTCCTCCCAGTAACCATTAGGTCTCTGGTTCCTCCTCCCAGTAACCATGAGGTCTCTGGTTCCTCCTCCCAGTAACCATGAGGTCTCTGGTTCCTCCTCCCAGTAACCATGAGGTCTCTGGTTCCTCCCAGTAACCATGAGGTCTCTGGTTCCTCCCAGTAACCATGAGGTCTCTGGTTCCTCCTCCCAGTAACCATGAGGTCTCTGGTTCCTCCTCCCAGTAACCATGAGGTCTCTGGTTCCTCCTCCCAGTAACCATGAGGTCTCTGGTTCCTCCTCCCAGTAACCATGAGGTCTCTGGTTCCTCCCAGTAACCATGAGGTCTCTGGTTCCTCCTCCCAGTAACCATGAGGTCTCTGGTTCCTCCTCCCAGTAACCATGAGGTCTCTGGTTGGATCCCCAGCACCGGACAGGAGGGTGTTAGTAGTAAAACTAGTGGTGGATGCTATTACATCTACGGTGCCCAGTGCCCACCATCTCTACCATTGTGTCCTTGAGCAAGACACTTAACCCCAAACTGCTCCAGCGGCGCTGTACTATGGCTGACCCTGCGCTCTGACCCCCTCTGGAGTGTGGGAACTAACTGGAAAGATATTGGTTGCGTTCCGAATCGCATACTTTCTACTATATAGTATGGTAGAAAGAAGATTTAGGATGTCCCGATTCTTGTGGCCAGATTTAGGATGGTTAGAAGTACCCAGATGTCCTACTTCATGCAGCCAAGATTGTTAGTGTTGAAAACTGCATCCTATTTGGGCAATTCTGACCCACAATCCAGTGCGTACGTGAAGTGCCGTCACATTGACGAAGCCTCCATATGA
>OX442349.1:226369-228472 GCA_949357725.1 Hyperoplus immaculatus
TATGGAAGCTAAGAAGACAAAAAATCACTCACTCACTCACTCACTCACTCACTCACTCACTCACTCACTCACTCACTCACTCACTCACACACACCATAGACTGTATACCACACATACACTCACTCACTCACTCACTCACTCACTCACTCACACACACACACCTCTATGAATAATGCATGTAGTGTAATGTATTGTATTGTATTGTATTGCCTCATTTTTGTTGATAGAAAATGCAAGATGACCCTAAAAGCTTGGAAAGGGAAAAGGACATGGACCAGGTAGGTGTGGAGCTGATGGGCCTTAATGCAACTCTGTGTCAACTCATTTGGCAATGGCTAGAATGGAACCAGCATTCACTTTTTTTTGGGGGCGACTGTGGCTCAGGTGGTAGAGCGGGTCGACTGATGATCAAAGGGTTGGAGGTTCGATTCCCCGCCCTGCCACCATGTGTCATGGTTGTTGTGTCCTAGGGCAAGACACTTCACCCACCTTGCCTCGTGTGAATGTCGATAGTTAGCCTGCTGCTATCGGTGTATGAATGTGTGTGTGTGAATGGTAACGTGGGAAAGGAAAACGGGTCTCGCTTGAAAAAGAGTCTTCGGTCTCAATGGGATTTACCTGTAGAAATAAAGATTTTAAAAAAAAAACATTAATTAATATGAAAGTTACGCACTAAGGCTTTAAACGCTGGTTTCGTTTGTCACAGTTTGTAGACGCCGGTCTGTCTGAGTACGAAATGGAACGACTGGAGAACATCAGGCAGAACCAAGCGTTTCTCTCCACAATCAACTTACTACAGGTGGGTCAATGTGAGGATGGATGGATAGATAGATAGATAGATATATAGATAGATAGATAGTAAAATGTACTTATATACAAACATGACATGCGCACACACACACACACACAAAAATAGACAGACAAACAAATATCCGTCGACGTAAGTAAAGGCAGAGGGAGGGAGGGAGGGAGGGAGGATGGATGGATAGATAGTAAAATGTGTTTATATACAACATGACACACTCACTCACTCACTCTGTCACACACACACAGTGAAACACAAGGCATATTTAACCTAGGCCCTTTCATCTGTACCACACATAACACACATTAACAGGACAGCTGGGCCAAGGGAAGACTGAGGGAAGAAAAACCTCATTCATTATATTATAATAGTGATTTTAAAAATGATAGAACGCCGGTTCCGTATGGGTGAAGTATTCCTTTAATTGTATCTTTTCCCTTGTCCAAAGGCATCTGAAGAGTTGAAAGAGTTGTCACGGAAAAAAGCATCGCAGAGGGGTCTCAAGAGGTACGGCAAAGTGTGTGTGTGTGTGTGTGTGTGTGTATGTTTGTTAATCAGTTTTTAATGTCTCTTGTAGGCTGCAGAGGGAGCCTGCAGTGAAGGATCTGCTTCCCTCTCGTAAGTCTCTCCGTCTGCAGCACAAAGGGGCAGAAACACTGACGCTGCCCAAAGAGGAACCGACATACACACAGCCACAGGTAGATACATATGGGAAGCATTAAAGCTGGGGTGGAGGATTTGGGGAGAAAATAGCAGTTGGGATAGAGATTTGAATCCAAATACCACAACCGCTCCACTTGTTCTCTTTGGTCCCTCCCTGACACGCTCTACACCAACAAAGTCGTGCCAAAGTGAACGGACAGTCCCAACAGCCAATAAGAACAGAGAATCAGATTTGATTTTAATATTTTTTTAAACACGTTTTTTTTAACAAAAAAATATATGTAATTCCCTTCTCCTTTAAGTCTGTGAAGAAAGCTGCTGGTCCTCTGCCTATGGAAGCCATCAACATGGAGGAAGGATTCACTCTGTCTTCACAACTTCAACAGCTCTGCTCTGAGGTGGAAATGTTTTTATTTATTTTTATCTAGCAAAGGTTGTAACGCTTGCAGACAAACACACACACGAGTATGGTTGCGTTCCGAATCGCATACTCTTTCTTTTTTCTATTCTACATACTACATCCGACGATAAAAATAATCTAGTTCGGATGCAGTAGGCATACTATTGGGACATACTTTACTCTCTTATTTCATCATAACATTGTGCCTTGATCTTGCCTCTTGCTTTTATATCCG
>OX442349.1:228672-273672 GCA_949357725.1 Hyperoplus immaculatus
TCACTCACTCACACACCAAATGCACACCTTAATGTACACCCTAGAACTCTTTTTTTGTTGTACTTATATGAAAGTAAACATGTTATGGAAGCTAAGAAGACAAAAAATCACTCACTCACTCACTCACTCACTCACTCACTCACTCACTCACTCACACACACCATAGACTGTATACCACACATACACTCACTCACTCACTCACTCACTCACTCACTCACTCACTCACTCACTCACTCACTCACTCACTCACTCACACACACACACCTCTATGAATAATGCATGTAGTGTAATGTATTGTATTGTATTGTATTGCCTCATTTTTGTTGATAGAAAATGCAAGATGACCCTAAAAGCTTGGAAAGGGAAAAGGACATGGACCAGGTAGGTGTGGAGCTGATGGGCCTTAATGCAACTCTGTGTCAACTCATTTGGCAATGGCTAGAATGTAACCAGCATTCACTCTTTTTTGGGGGCGACTGTGGCTCAGGTGGTAGAGCGGGTCGACTGATGATCAAAGGGTTGGAGGTTCGATTCCCCGCCCTGCCACCATGTGTCATGGTTGTTGTGTCCTAGGGCAAGACACTTCACCCACCTTGCCTCGTGTGAATGTCGATAGTTAGCCTGCTGCTATCGGTGTATGAATGTGTGTGTGTGAATGGTAACGTGGGAAAGGAAAACGGGTCTCGCTTGAAAAAGAGTCTTCGGTCTCAATGGGATTTACCTGTAGAAATAAAGATTTAAAAAAAAAAACATTAATTAATATGAAAGTTACGCACTAAGGCTTTAAACGCTGGTTTCGTTTGTCACAGTTTGTAGACGCCGGTCTGTCTGAGTACGAAATGGAACGACTGGAGAACATCAGGCAGAACCAAGCGTTTCTCTCCACAATCAACTTACTACAGGTGGGTCAATGTGAGGATGGATGGATAGATAGATAGATAGATATATAGATAGATAGATAGTAAAATGTACTTATATACAAACATGACATGCGCGCACACACACACACACAAAAATAGACAGACAAACAAATATCCGTCGACGTAAGTAAAGGCAGAGGGAGGGAGGGAGGGAGGGAGGATGGATGGATGGATAGATAGTAAAATGTGTTTATATACAACATGACACACACTCACTCACTCACTCTGTCACACACACACAGTGAAACACAAGGCATATTTAACCTAGGCCCTTTCATCTGTACCACACATAACACACATTAACAGGACAGCTGGGCCAAGGGAAGACTGAGGGAAGAAAAACCTCATTCATTATATTATAATAGTGATTTTAAAAATGATAGAACGCCGGTTCCGTATGGGTGAAGTATTCCTTTAATTGTATCTTTTCCCTTGTCCAAAGGCATCTGAAGAGTTGAAAGAGTTGTCACGGAAAAAAGCATCGCAGAGGGGTCTCAAGAGGTACGGCAAAGTGTGTGTGTGTGTGTGTGTGTGTGTGTGTGTGTGTGTGTGTGTGTGTGTGTGTGTGTGTTAATCAGTTTTTAATGTCTCTTGCAGGCTGCAGAGGGAGCCTGCAGTAAAGGATCTGCTTCCCTCTCGTAAGTCTCTCCGTCTGCAGCACAAAGGGGCAGAAACACTGACGCTGCCCAAAGAGGAACCGACATACACACAGCCACAGGTAGATACATATGGGAAGCATTAAAGCTGGGGTGGAGGATTTGGGGAGAAAATAGCAGTTGGGATAGAGATTTGAATCCAAATACCACAACCGCTCCACTTGTTCTCTTTGGTCCCTCCGCTATGGTCCCTCCCTGACACGCTCTACACCAACAAAGTCGTGCCAAAGTGAATGGACAGTCCCAACAGCCAATAAGAACAGAGAATCAGATTTGATTTTAATATTTTTTTAAACACGTTTTTTTTAACAAAAAAATATATGTAATTCCCTTCTCCTTTAAGTCTGTGAAGAAAGCTGCTGGTCCTCTGCCTATGGAAGCCATCAACATGGAGGAAGGATTCACTCTGTCTTCACAACTTCAACAGCTCTGCTCTGAGGTGGAAATGTTTTTATTTATTTTTATCTAGCAAAGGTTGTAACGCTTGCAGACAAACACACACACGAGTATGGTTGCGTTCCGAATCGCATACTCTTTCTTTTTTCTATTCTACATACTACATCCGACGATAAAAATAATCTAGTTCGGATGCAGTAGGCATACTATTGGGACATACTTTACTCTCTTATTTCATCATAACATTGTGCCTTGATCTTGCCTCTTGCTTTTATATCCGTTGCATCCCTGTTTGTTTTCATATGGAGGCTTCGTCGATGTGACGTCACTTCACGTGTGCACCGGATTGTGGGTCAGAATCGCCCCAAATAGGATGCAGTTTTCAACACTAACAATCTTGACCGGATGAAGTAGGACATCTGGGTACTTCTAACCATCCTAAATCTGGCCACAAGAATCGGGACATCCTAAATCTTTTTTTCTACCATACTATATAGTAGAACGTATGCGATTCGGAAGGCAACCAGAGTGTATGCGTATGTGCTGATCTGCTTGTGTTCTGTATTCCAACATAAAAATTTATTTTGGGTGTGGTTTCTACAGCTCTGGAAAAAATGAAGAGACCAGTCTGGATTTTTCTTCAATCTTCATCTCTACATAACTTATTGAAAATGTTCTTAATGACAAAACATGTATTGGAATTTGGTAGAAATGTTGTAAGTAGTTTATATTATAAAACCAAAATGTTCATTCTACTCAAACATATGCCTTTAAAGAGTAAAACGAGAGACACTGAACATTTGGAGTGGTCTCTTAATTTTTTCCAGAGCTGTGTGTATTAAAGCCTGTACAGGTTTTATGCCACACAGACAGACAGACAGACAGACAGACAGACAGACAGACAGACAGACAGTGCAGTCAGTGATTTCTGGAGAATGCTTGACATTTTCTTTTTTCTGTTATAGGATTCAACCCAAGAGAGAAAGACGACGCTTGATCTGAAAGAGTAAGATTCTTAGTTTTGGACAAGATGTGATAAAGTGATCTGTGTTTTATCTAGTGTCGCCCAATTTCTTCCCTAAAGATCTCTCACTACATTGGTCTATTTCATCACTCAGTTTGGCCCATCTGATTGTGTTTACCTGCTCCATTTAAGCAATGCAGCTCAGGGTTCACACACTTTTGCACATCCAAAAGTTGGCAGATCATTTGATTTCTGGAAAAGAAACATGTGGAATTGATAAACAGACATCTGTTATTTCATATACAAAATACTGGTATTGGTAAAAATTAATTAATTATGGTTAAAATAAATAAAATTCCAAAAGGCTCAAGGGGTTCACCAATATACGTGATCACTGTATGAATATAGAGCGATTTAACACGTATATTAACATAACTATATCGCTCACTTCACCTTTTTAATGTACCCTTATTGTAAAGTGTTATAAATATTCTCGTGGTGTCAGTATGTCCGTCCTGGGAGAGGGATCCCTTACTCTGTCAACTCTCCCTGAGATTTCTCTCTTTTTTAATCCCGTTAAAGGGTTTTGTTTCTCAGCCGAGCTAAGGGCAGAGGGATAGATATATAGATAGATAGAGGCAGAGGGTGTCTTACTGTACTGTCTATTTGTGATATTGGGCTATATGCATAAAACTGATTTGATCTCCCTAGCTATCGCGCAGCCCTAAAGACCATGAGGATAACTGCAGACCAGGTTGCTAAGGTGGTGTATGACAGGACCTTCTCTGTGGCATTCCACCCCAGCACCAGCAGCCTGTTTCTGGCCACAGGAGACAAACTGGGCAGGGTCGGGCTGTGGATGATGGTACGTATTGATATGAACACAGACAGACTGTTACTCACTCACACACACCATAGACGGTTACACACACTAACTCACTCACAGACAGTCTCTCTCTCTCTCTCTCTCTCTCTCTCTCTCTCTCTCTCTCTCTCGCTCTCTCTCGCTCTCTCTCTCTCTCTCTCTCTCTCTCTCTCTCTCTCTCTCTCTCTCTCTCTCTCTCTCGACAAAGATCTATATTAAAAAAATGTATCATGTGTATCTCCCTCCAGGGCAGTGCCTGCGGGGATGATGGGGTGCTGTTGTTCCAGCCTCACTCACTCGCCCATTCATTCACTCACTCACTCACTCACTCACTCACTCTCTCTGCTTTCTTTTCTTAGTTGTTGTTGTCTGTCTCTCCCTCCAGGGCAGTGCCTGTGGGGATGATGGGGTGCTGCTGTTCCAGCCTCACTCTCGTCCGGTTGCCTGCCTGTCCTTCTCTGCGGCCTGTTCACACCAGCTGCTCTCTCTCTCCTACGACGGGTCACTGCGCTGTATGGACCTGAACAAGGCTCTGTTTGAAGATGTAAGACTACTGCTATTTAGGGCTAGCCCGAATACCATTTTACAGGATTTCGAATACTCGTTTTATCATGTGTATCATCTCCCTCTAGTCTAGTCTAGTCTATTACTACTATTGCTACTTATTTATCTTGACGACAAGGCTGTGTTTGATGTGAGATTATTTATTCATTTTTTCCACAGGACACACAAACAAACATCTGCACCATCACACACAAGGACAAACCAAAATATACAAAAGTTTAAAAAAAAAAGATAATTATAACATGTAAGATTACTACTTTTGCTATTTTTTGATACTGTAGAAGTTTTTAGTTAAATGCCTGACTAATCTCAAATTTTAAAGGTACTGTGTGTAGAAATTATTACCTGTTTTACCAAAAATTTAAAACCAAAGCATCTAATTTCCTCAAAATGCTAAGTACCACACACACACCAGCTGATGTCAGTCTGTCTGTCTGTGTGTATCCTTCCAGGTTTATGACATTGCCGACGGCCTGAAAACATTTGACTTCCTGTCACATGACTGTTCCACTCTGCTGGTGGGGAACTGGGATGGAGAAGTGGCCATAGTGGACAGACGGACCCCGGGGTGAGCTAATATCATAGATAGTAAATAATATGGATGTAGCATCCGGGCTGACCTCAGTTATTCACACGGCATCCAATAATCCTGGTTTGTGCGCGTCGCCATTTTGTGAGGGGGGAGGGAGATAGCTGACGTATACCTCCGAGGCAAAGTGAGGGACAACGGGCGGAGAGCTGTCACTCAAGAGATCGCGCCAATACATTTTAACCTCCGATAAAATAAAAACTAGCGTGGTCCAAAAAAATTCACCCCCCTCAGTGTTGTCATGGAGATATGACCTAAACATACAGACTAAAATGGTTTTGTGGACCAGGCTGTAAATAGGTTTAATAAGACTTTGAAAACAGCCTGTTTAACAAGTGAGTCAATGAGAGATGGCTGTCTTCTGCTTCCACCCCCCTAGTGGCACTTCTGGTTACTACAGTTGTGGGCACTTCCTTATTCGATGCTGGTAAAAATCGCTGAGGTTGGGGCTTGGTTAATATTCATTTGAAATGTACCCCTTAAAGCTGGGGTGGAGGATTTGGGGAGAAAATGGCAGTTGGGATAGAGATTCGAATCCAAATACCTCAACCGCTCCACTTGTTCTCTTTGGTCCCTCCCCTATGGTCCCTCCCGGACACGCTCTACACCAACAAAGTCGTGCCAAAGTGAATGGACAGTCCCAACAGCCAATAAGAACAGAGAATCGGAGCCTCGCTCTGATTGGTCAAAGTGTACAGCTCATGTTAACTTTGACCAATCAGAAATCATATACCCCAGCTTTAATGTAACATTTTGGACGTTTGATTTGTACTAGTGTGAAAGAAGACGTGAATGAGAGAAGTTGAAAAGTGCAAGGTTTTACGTCTCCCCCGCCCTGCCTCCTGTGTCATGGTTGTTGTGTCCTTGGGCAAGACACTTCACCCACCTTGCCTCATGTGAATGTCCATAGTTAGCCTGCTATCAGTGTGTGTGTGTGTGTGTGTGTGTGTGTGGGAATGGGAACAGGTCTCCCTTGATAAAGAGTCTCCGGTCTCAATGGGATTTACCTGTAGAAATAAAGGTTAAAAAGTTTTTTTTTTTTTAAATAAGACTGGGGGCCTATCCGAAAACTTTTTTTTGCATAGGAAATTTCCTTTCCTATCGAGATGACCCGGAAGTGCTCGGCGGATAGGTGATCCGAATTCCCAAAATGCTTAGGAAAGGCATAGGAAAGGAGCCTCGATTCATCCTTTAACCCTCCTTTAGCATAGGTTACTCCTGACCAACCTATGCTAAAGGAAAGGAGATAGTGGTATCCCATAATCCTTTACGGCGGCAAGATTTAAAGCAACAGGCCACCGCCGGAGTTTACCGACTCTACACGAATACAAACGAGAGGTAAAACAGAAGAGAGGAAGATTTAACTCGGCTAAAACAAAATACCCCCCCCCCCATTAAGATAATAAAGAACTCATAAAAGACCAACATCATAATAGTTATTTTCGTAGCACATAATTTACACCATAAGAAAATAAAATACCAACTTCACATTTAATGAAGTTTCTGGGGGCAGTTCATTTCAACATCAACATAATAGTAGCCCCTTTTCATTCCACATGTCAATTGGGATATATGGAAGTGATTCTCACTCTGTTGGCGACAACCTGATTAAAATCAATATGAAAAGAACGCATGGATCAAACGAGCGCTTGTTGTAGTCAATTTTCGGAGAATAGTCACGCTAGACTCACGTCAGCAATACTCGCCGTCGCGCGCTGACGTCGGTTAGGAAAAGTGGAGTCGAATTCATTTGAAACAGCGCTGTCCTTTCCTATGTTCGATAGGAAGCACCTTTCATCTCTCCTTAACCCCGATGACGTTAAGGGGTTAAGGCATAGGAAAGGAGGCTTATAGGTTAGGAGATTGGACTTTTCGGATAGGCCCTTGGCTTTTCAGTAATGATTCACTCTTTAATAGTGTGTGTGTGTGATAATGATGTACTTGTATTTCTCTGTAGGAATTCCCATGAGTCTCTCCACTCTATGGACCCAAAGACTTTACGTTGTGTCAGCGTCCATCCTCTACAGAGGCAATACTTTGCTGTGGCTGAAAGCTGGTATGTGTCACTCACTCACTCACTCTCTCACTCTCTCACTCACTCACTCACTCACTCACTCTTTAGTATGCCAGGGAAATATTAAGAATGTCCAAATACAGTATCTTAAAATGACCAGGATGCCCTAGTACAACCAATTGCATTTTTGCAGTACAGCTCTGGAAAAAATGAAGAGACCAGTCTGGATTGTTCTTCAATCTTCATCTCTACATTACTTCATGGAAAAGCTCTTAAATGACAATATTTTAGGAGTGAATTTGGTAGAAATGTTGTCAGTAGTTTGTAGAATAAAACCAAAATGTTCATTCTACTCAAACATATGCCTATTAATAGTAAAACGAGAGACACTGAACATTTGGAGTGTCCAGAGCTGTATATGTTATATTGTCAGTTTTGTATTTTTGAATAGCATAAACTTATCATTAAAGGTGCAGTGTGTAACATGACATCATCAAGAAAGTTCTACAAAGTTCTAGAATGCAACGCTCCCTGGGTAACCCCAACCCTTTAGAATAATAACAGAAGCTACAGTGGCCTTCAAGGACAAGAACAATTCTAAATTCTAAACAATGCACCTGATGACATTCCAACTATGACACTTCCAAAATGGCGGCGACTATGCCTTGGTCCAAAATATGGAGAAATATGGACATATATGAGACCCTTTCTAAGGGGAAAAATAATAATTATTATAAAAAAAATTCAGCTATTATGCACTAAATTAAACGTACTTCTGGATATTATAATTATTCTCTAGAAAATCTGCTAGGAAATAAAACCCAAAATTCTACACACTGCAGGTTTGAATAACAGTTCATTAGTGTATCCTACCCTTATTGTAAGTGTTACCTTTATCTTTTCTTTAAGACAGTCACACACACACACACACACACACACACACACATTCCTCAGACGCTACTTAATGATTCTTGTTTTTTTTCTTAATCATTTCTTTAGGACGGTGAATATCTACGACAGCCGATGTCTGAAGAAATATAAAAGCCCGTCTGTCTGTGAGCTGAGCGGACATTCTAAGAGCATCTCCAGCGCTTACTTCTCCCCTCACGCCGGAGACAGAGTCCTCACCACCTGTATGGATGACACCATCAGGTAAAGCCATGACAAAGGCATTAAGAAAAACTATATAAAAATAGCATTCTTTGCACTGATGGTCTCGTTTGCTGTTACATGTAATTTATGATCATCAGAGGAAACATGAGACTGTTTCAGAAATATTTAAAAGTTCCTCGTAGCACCTTTTTAAAATTTAGTTTTCTAGTTGATTGATAGGGAACCGAGTCCTCACCACCTGCATGGACGACGCCATCAGGTAAAGCGCTTTTATTACAGTTTTTTGGTAACAATTTACAATAAAAAGTAATATGACATCATCAAGAAAGTTCTACAAAGTTCTAGAATGCAACGCTCCCTGGGTAACCCCACCCCTTTAGAATAATAACAGAAGCTACAGTGGCCTTCAAGGACAAGAACAATTCTAAATTTTAAACAATGCACCTGATGACATTCCAACTATGACACTTTCAAGATGGCGGCACTAGGCCTTGGTCCAAAATATGCAGAAATATGGACATATATGAGACCCTTTCTAAGGGAAAAAAAAATTATTCAAAAAATGTTTTTCAGCTATTATGCCCTAAATTAAATGTACTCATGGATATTATAATTACTTTCTACAAAATCTGCTAGGAAATAAAACCCAAATTTCTACACACTGCAGCTTTAAAATATGAAGTGTTACCATTTTTTTTTTCTTTTTACTGATTTCTTAGGCACCTGAACATTTTGGCAATTTTTTACAAAAATCCACACAGACAGACTGACTACCTCACACTTAACATTGTACTTCTCTTGCAAAACATTCTATTGTGATTCTTGTCAAACCATCTATTCTTTTAAAAGTATCTGTTCTCGTTCACACAAACAGTCATTTGAATAATGAGACTGTTTCAGAAATATTTAAAAGTTCCTCGTAGCACCTTTTTAAAACTCCTTCATTCAGTTTTCTAGTTGATATTTTGGAAATAAATCTGTTCATTGTCTGTTTCAACTCTTTTAACAGGATATATGACACGTCTGCAATGACTGGTAACTCTCCACTACTGACATCCATCAGGTAAGTGTGTGTGTGTGTGTGTGTGTGTGTGTGTGTGTGTGTGTGTGTGTGGTTCATTAAGTAACCCTGTATATAGTTGAGCGGCTAAGTGCTACAATCCTTCAATTTGTGATACATGTGTGAAAATTGGCATGACAAAAAATTTTAAAAAAAAAAAAGTTAATGAAAAACCCAATACATGTCTATGAGAAATTTTCAAATTCACAATTTCAATTTAATTTTTTTTTTTTTTACTTCTCTTGTTGAGCTAAAATGCATTGCTGTATATTTTTTTCTTACCAGACATAACGTGCACACGGGCCGGTATCTGTCCAAGCTCTGTGCGGTGTGGGACCCCAAACAAGAGGCCTGTTTTGGGGTCGGCAGTTTGGCCAGAGTGAGGCAGGTACAGCTGTTCCACGAGAGCGGAGAGCTGCTACACACCTTCACAGACCAAGACAATCTGAGCACAGTGCAATCTATCGTAGCCTTTCACCCAACCAGAAACGCTTTGGCGGGAGGAAACGCCTCGGGAAGGCTGCATGTGTTTACAGACTGATGTTAAAAGGTAGGGGGGGTGGGGTGTGTGTGAGAGAGAGTCGGTTTGTGTGTGAGTGATTGAGAGTCTATGGCTGTGTCTTGATTCAGGGGTTGCGGTCTACGTAGGCTGCATTTGAAGACCGATTGCGTCATAGCGGCGCGCAAAGGCTGTCCCATTTGCGAGGCTCCTTGCAAGGCCCCTCATATGCAGCCGAGAAATGCAGCCTTCGTTTCACGGTTTTGAAGGCTGCATCAGATATATCCTTCATGGCCCAACATATCCCAAGATTCATTGCGTTTTTTTCAGAGATGGCATAAAATAAAATAAAATAAAAAATAACAAAACAGCAACGTGCTGCTCCATCTTCTTAACTTTTATCTTCCTTTCTTTTTTTCTTGTACTTTTTTTTCTTTTCGTCTGGTAGGCAACTTCTTTTTCTTTTTTCCTCCGTTGACAGGGCTGTCTCCGTTGGCAGCAATCAGGGTTGCTAGGCAGCACAGGAGCGGCGAGTCGTCACGCAAGGTAACGGCTTGTTATGTAAACCGTAAATGCTCGTAAACGGAGACCTGCGGAGACCGTCTCATTAAACAATGCTCGTTGGCCTTGGAACCAGCCTTAAAATCGGCCTTCATAGGCTATAGCCTTCATAGACCGCGAGACTGCGTCCTACTAAGTGCGTGGTCTCTGTAATGGGACATAGCTTGTGTGTGTGAGAGAGATAGTGTGTGTGTGTGTGTGTGTGAGTGAGTGAGAGAGTGTCAGTGTGTGTGTGTGTGTGTGTGTGAGAGAGAGAGAGAGAGATAGTCAGTGTGTGAGAGAGAGAGAGAGAGAGTCTGTGTGTGTGTGTGAGAGAGAGAGTCTGTGTGTGTGTCTGTGTGTGTGTGTGTGAGTGAGAGAGCGCGTGTGTGTGTGTGTGAGAGAGGGAAAGATTGTGTGAGATTCAGTGTGTGTGTGTGTGTGAGAGCGTGTCAGTGTGTGTGTGTGTGTGTGTGAATGGCAGAAGTAAGGGAATAGTTTTGTCATAGGTTGAATGTTCAAAATGTAGTTTAAAGGAGGAGTCTGTGATTCTGGAGAATGCTTGTGGTCTTATATTTTTTCCACCTCCAAACCGCTACCAAATATTATTCATTAAATAATTTTGTTAATAAAATAAAATGTATTCTCAACTCGTTTAATCTTTCTAACTTGCCAGCTTTTGATAGATTTCCAGAAGTTAAATTTTAATATTTTTTGTTAAACCTGCAGTGTGTAGAATGTTGGGTTTTATTTCCTAGCAGATTTTGTAGAAAGTAATTATAATATCCATAAGTACATTTAATTTAGTGCATTTAGCTGAAATTTCTTTTTTGAATTATTAATTTTTTCCCTTAAAGGGTCTCATATGTCCATATTTCTCCATACTTTGGACCAAGGCCTTGTCACCGCCATTTTGGAAGTGTCATAGTTGGAATGTCATCAGGTGCATTGTTTAAAATGTAGAATTGTTCTTGTCCTTGAAGGCCACTGTAGCTTCTGTTATTATTCTAAAGGTGTGGGGTTACCCAGGGAGCGTTGCATTCTAGAACTTTGTAGAACTTTCTTGATGATGTCATATTACACACTGCACCTTTAATTGGCATTTTTTAATTTGTCTCAAATTGGCGAGTTTCAAATTTTATTTAAATTTCTTTTTAACCATTTTTCAGACCTTTTTTTTTTTAGCTAGTTTTAAAGTCACCTTGTGCAGGAGTTTCCAACACATGTAAATGTGATTAAATGCTTCCAGGTTACATGTTATGTTTGTGTTGTTGACTAAATACTTACTCTCATAGGCCCAAAGTTTGTTCCTTCTGTAATATATGTTTTTGAGATGTTTAAAAGTGTGTTTTGTAAAATATGTAATTGTGTTCATCTCTTCTGTTGGTTGCTATGTTGGTTGCTATGGCTCTGGAAGCAAATAAATAAATAGATATTTTTTTTTTTATACCAAATTTTTGAGTTTGTGTTTAAAAATGTTCCTGGAATTAATGCTCAATTTCTAACACACACACACACACACACACACGAGATATACACACACACACACACACACACACACACACACACAGTTAAAATTACAACACAGAAAAAGAACCGTAACTATTAATGCATTGGTTTCACGTCACAATAAGGGGCGGGATTATGTGTTGGGAACAGCCAATGAGCACTCGGAATTTGATTGACATGTGATCTCCTCTTTCTGCCAAGAGTATCTATTTGCAGACCCATGGGGGAAACCATTGAAAGTGGCGCTCCACCAGAAGCCACGCCCCGAACTCATTTCATTGGTCAGAATTGTAACCTACTCTGAATTTGTTGTCTTCTTTTTGTTTTACTGCCGGAGTTCACCTAGCGGTGAATAATAATACACAGTTTCCACGGGTTATGATGCTAGTACACAGTAAAATACGTCAGTTTGTTAAGGGTCCCACGTGGCCAGGACGGTGGTAAAATGTTAAGGTAGAAGATGAATGAAGCAACGAAGCTTTGTGTAAATCTTCTAAAATCCGTCTCTTTAATTCACAATTATCACACTAGGTCAATCACATACAAATATAAACTCTTATAAATGAAACACAAAAAGTGCCACCACATTAAAATAAACAGCTCATTTTAAAAAGCGGGGTGAAAGGCATTAACGTCTGACACATAAGGTGACAGTTTCCATTCTAGATCCTGATTGATTTATTACCAGATCCCTTGTCCTCTAGTGATCACAGTTTTAATTATTATATCATTTCTATATTCATATTAGGCTATTGCACGATCGATGCTCGTCTGTGACTTTGTTATCACGCAAATGAACGTAACAATCGTGTGCAGCCGCAGAATTACATTTCAACCAGACATAAATAGCCTATGTTCATATTAGGCTATTTAACGAGGCTCGTCTGTGACTTTGTGATCACGCAAGTGAACAGTAACGATCACGTGCAGCCGCAGAATGAGATAGGCTACAATACAATAGGTTTATTAATCCGAACACAGTTAGCATTAGCCTGCACTGCTGCAACAAGGCTCCAACTGACACTACGTAAAGGCTATTTACAGCTTCGTTTAAGAGGAAAAGACAAGCATTTGTTTCCAGGACTTCTAAGATAAAAGTTCAACTTTTTGTGTTTTATTTATAAGAGTTGATATTTGTATGTGATTGACCTACTTGTGATAATTGTGAATTAAAGAGACGGATTTTGGAAGATGTACCCAAAGCTTTGTTGCTTCACTCATCTTCTACCTTAACATTTTACCACCGTCCTGGCCACGTGGGACCCTTAACAAACTGACGTATTTTACTGTGTACTAGCATCATAACCCGTGGAAACTGTGTATTATTATTCACCGCTAGGTGAACTCCGGCAGTAAAACAAAAAGAAGAAAACAAATACAGAGTAGGTTACAATTCTGACCAATGAAATGAGTTCGGGGCGTGGCTTCCGGTGGAGCTCCACTTTCAATGGTTTCCCCCATGGGTCTGCAAATTGGTGCCTCTCCTTTCTGCCGGTTCAGATTGAGGGGATAGAAAAGAGAGAAATGGCTCCATCTACTGGCGAGTTTAGGTAACGGCAATGATACAACGCTGAATGAACAAAACATCCAATTTAAGACGTTTCCAGGCCCAGTTTCACTTCAAAATTAAGGATGCTATCTATCTATCTATCTATCTATCTATCTATCTATCTATCTATCTATCTATCTATCTATCATCACACATGGTAAAATGTAGGGTTAGGATTAACAGGACAGCTGGGCCAAGGGAAGACTGAGGGAAGACTGAGGGAAGAAAAACCTCATTCATCATATTATAATAGTGATTTTATAATGATAGAACGCCGCTTCCATATGGGTGAAGTATTCCTTTAAGAAGCAGTTGTCAAGTTGCCATAGTAACTTTTACAGTAGTTGTAAAAGTGATAGTGGCTTGGGACTCACACACTATCTAGAAGGGTTTTTCTATTGATGTGCATTGTGCAATACTGTCAATATAATATGATCCTTCCCATTAAAGATACAGTGTGTAATATCTGAGTATCTAGCGTCATCTAGTGGTGAGGAATTTGAATTGCAATATAGCCTGTATTTTTTCTATATATATTTATTTTTTACTTCACAGTGGACGTATAGTATTAATTTTAGCCCTAGTCATGAGACAAGCACCTAAATAATTTGATGCAACTTTATTTAAACAAGGGACAATGCACAACAGAAACATTAAAGACCCACTTCCCAGGTGGAAATATGAAGGTTTATACCATAGTCTGTGTGAATACTCTATTCTGATTGGCTGGAGAACATTCCATGGGTGTGGATTAACCCCTGATGTATGGACACCTAGATGGAACTGTTTACATTCTGTCCACTTAAATGCGTCGCCGGCTCGCCGCTGTTTAAACAGTGTTGATAAGGGATTTATAAAGCCTAAAATATCCTGCCGTGCAATAGCCTCTGGACACCACAGGATGACGCTCGTAACACAAGAGCTGTAGTAACGGTAGTAGTACAATAAAGTGGCTAAACTTAATGTCCTCTGGTTAAACGTCAATGGTGATCTCGTTAAAAAGGTGAGTAAGACTCCTGTTTAATTTGAAAAAGGTTTGTAACTGAGTTTACATGTAGCCACCAAAGCCCGGCTGCACTGTCTATCTGGACACAGGCTACTGCTGTCAGTCACTGCCTCACGTAACTTCAGGCTGTAGCCCGTAATACACATGTTCGCCAGTCATATTCTCCGTGAAATGCGTTATTTATTTTGGGGGAAATGCATTGTTAGCTCGGTGGAACTGTTGTTAAACATATTGGCTGATTACATTTACTGTTTGTACAGCGTGCGCAATGTTTCTTGACTTTGTATCTTCTTGCTAGCATAACAGTAGCTCTGTTGCTAACAGCTACCGCAGTCTCCCGTTGCTCGTATCCTTGGTCCGACTCTCAGTACAATTTGAACGCACTGTCACTACCAGGCCCCCAGGATGCTGCCTTCTCCGAGCAGCCAGCATGGACAAGTGGCCAAACCATTAGTACTGCATGCTGTGAATGGGGCTGGGGGGTGGAGCTTATTTTCATGCTGTCCTGAGGTAGATTTCCCCGTCCACACAATACAAGCGGCGAACAAGATTGTGTCTCCGCAAAATTTTTCTGAATATCAAACTTAGGCTCATACTTATCATTAGACCATATACTATTAAAACTGAAGTTTTTTCATTCCAAAACGCCACCTCAAGCGTCTTATTAGCCCAACGGCTTTTAACGGCTTTCAGTTTGTTTTCGAGGGAGGAGGAGGGAGGGGGCAGCCGTGGGCAGCTGAACAGAGTCGTAGTTTAGAACTTATTCACCACTGTTTTACTTTACAAAAACGGAGTGTAATTCAAAGATCACATATAGCGGTTCATCGGGGGGTTAGTGACTTATACGACCATGGTCGGTAAGCAATACAACTTTGCTCGCTAAGACCTTTAGCTTACAATGCTAGATGCTACGGATGCTGCAGAACGAGAATGATTCTACATCCGCTACCAGTCCGCTACGTCATTGCTACGCTTGCCGCCCTCTTTCTTGATAGGTCCATAATGCCGCTACGTCATGCTCATGGACCTATCGCCATGAACCATGGACCGCATGAATTTCCGCATATCACTTCCTTGTGGCTTCCCTGCGCCAATGAGCAGATTCATAGGAATGAATGAGCGCCGTGTTTCAGTCCGGTGTCCATTTCTTTATAGAGCTGTTAAGCGGAAGTTACTTACTTCCAGGGCATGGGACCTATCGGCTCGAAAAATTACAACGGTAGTCAATGGAAAGAAATGTATTATTTTCTGGTCCCAGTCATGAAATGCCTTCGATTACACATATGTTTTGTATGGATTTAGATGGTATTTTTTCGTGCAAAGAATGGAACAATTTAGCGAGTAGAAGCTGGATACGGTCAGGTTTTGTGCAGAGCGCTTTCGTGGACTACAGCTCTTCGCTGCTCTTGACACTTATGATATACGTCACCACCACTGGCACCCGCTTACCTCAGAAACATGGCTGTGTCTTTAATGCACTTTACCGCCTTCTTTCAATGACAAGACAAAAGTCTTCAGCGTGGCGAAAATCACTACACAAGTGGACATGTGGAGTTTCAATTTCTCGATGGGGAGATTGTTGGCGTTGTCCACGCCAGCCATTAGCATTAGCATTAGCACTGTCAGTCGAGAAGTGGAGGGAATGTGTTGAGGTGACGTCACAGAGGCGACAAGACTTGTAGTTGTTCTCGTAACATTTTTTCAAAAGCCGTTAGCCGAATAATCATACAACATACCGTCAAACTCTTCACATGAAAAATGATCATTTAGACCCATACAAAACATATATGTAATCCAAGGCATTTAATGACTGGGACCAGAAAATAGTAGATTACTTTCCATAGACTCCCATTCATTTTTTTTCAGCCGATAGGTCCCATGCCCCGTAATTCCGCCACTTCCGCTTAACAGCTCTATATGTCCATGGTCACTACCCGATCTGTCCTCACGGAAGTGTTTTTCGCGCTCTTCCGGGTTGGAAAAACTACGGCAACACCACTTGTTAATACAGCAGGGGCATACAGTGTTAAACTCAAACAACATTTAATAGCTTGATAGCAATAGTTTAGCGAGTAAGCTAACTAGATTGATAGTGTGGAAACTCAAACAACATTTAAAAGATCGCGTTAGCTGATAGCGCGTTAGCTTAGCGAGTGAGCTAACTATAGATAGGTTGATGAATAGATAGATAGATAGATAGATAGATAGATAGATAGATAGATAGATAGATAGATAGATAGATAGATAGATAGATAGATAGATAGATAGATAGATAGATAGATAGATAGATAGATAGATAGATAGATAGATAGATAGATAGTTTTATTTATCTTTATGAAAGGTTTAATTTGACTGTTACATTAGGCTTACAGATTATTTCATCTCATTATGTACGTTTAAATTACATTTTCTTTTTTTACACTTTGTTTTCATTGATATGTTATACTAGGTTGAATCGTTGTAACTCTGCTTGATTACAGAATTAGATATAGTATAACTTAAAACATAAAATAGGCTAATACAAAAGGTGTAGTGTAGTTTAACGATAACCATGACGATCGGGATCTCCACCTGCCTGCGGAATATGGCATCAACACTGCTTTGCAGGTGAGTGTTCATGGTATTGTCCTACTGTGTATATGTCATCTATTGTTTTTGGCAAAACTGTTCTCTCAGTAGGGAAGTAAATGCCACTTGAGTGCCCTACAAATTCAACTTTTAAGATCCATCTAATAAAAAAAATGCTCAAGGCAGACCAAATGTGAGCACTTCTAAACTGACGTTTATTTACTGTATTTTCTCTTTTCTACTTGTGTATTTGTATTTGTATTTGTTATTTGTAATGCTTATTATATTTATTATTGTTATCTTTTTTGGGACAGCGTACATCAACTACTGATGTACATTTTTGCAATTGCAACTTGTGTACGATATTAACATAGGAAGCCTATACATTTGACCCTTCATTAATGCAAGGCAAATTTATCTGCTCATAAACACTCATGGTTTAAGATACATTAGGTTAGATTGTTTTAATTGGTACAATATTTTTCTTACTCTGTGCTTTGCTATTGTAGCCTAACCTCTTATACATTGCATAGAATATGAAAAAAATACTATATCCTATGCACAGGATTGAGTTAAATTATATTTGCTTTAGGGATGCATTCTTTATAACAATATTAGACCTGTAAACCTAAAATTCATATTGCACAAAACAAAAACTAAATAGATAAATCTAACATACCATGTGCAAGAATATTTACATCTGAAATGGCTTCACAATAGACAAATATTTTCTGGTCTGTTTGTTATCAGATCATGGACTGACTCGGGTGGCGTTTCACCATGACCATCAGTATTTGATAGAAATGGAACCATCCGCGGACCATCCTTATGCATGGACGGGAGTCAAATGGAGGAAGGGCTTGTGTCCTCTATAGAATAAACAGGTAATTGACACATCCATCTAATCATGAACATATGGCTAAGGCCAACTGAATGTGCATGCAGAATGAGAGGGGGTTAATCAAGTGTTTGGTTAACTCATAACATAATACTGATTTTTGTTGTTGTTGCTGATTTATGTCATATATGATCAGCTGATTTTAGCTGATGATCAAGGATGGAGAAGTCTGTGTCACCCGTGAAGAGTTCTGGACTGGTTCAAGTCGCCTTATGGATTCCAATGTGAGTACATACAGTGTAGTGTGAAAGTTTGTGAACCCCTTGAACCTCTTGGAATTTTATTTATTTTTACCATTATTAATTCATTTGTATCAATACCAGTATTTTTTATATGAAATAACAGATGTTTCTTCATCAATTCAATTTTTTTCTTTTCCAGAAATCAATTGTTAAAAGACATAAAACAAATAATTTGACAAATGTTGTATGTGCAAAAGTTTGTGAACCCTAAGCTGCATTGCTTAAATCGAGCAAGGTAAACACAATCAGGTGGGCCAAACTGATTGATGAAATAAACCAATGTAATGAGAGATCTTTAGGGAAGAAATTGGGCGGCACTAGATAAAACAGAGATAAAACCAGGCCAGTTTTGGCTCACCAAAGTGAACCCATACAGGTCAGACATGCTAAAAGGGAAAAAAAAATCTCAGAGGATCTCAGGAATAGAGTTTTGATGTTGCACATTTGTCTGGGGACAGCTATAAATTCATATAAAAAAATTTGAGCTCCATCGGTCCACCGTGAGGCAAATCATCTACAAATAGAGAGCTTTAAGAGTGACTTAACATCTGCCTAGAAGTGGACTTCCTTCAAAAATATCCTCAAGCGCCACAAGAAAAGGGATTTTTCAGGTAAAAGCCAACCCACACATTCTGGAGATTTGCAGACCATTTGCCACCACCGTTCTTCACTTGGGAGAAGGTTCTCTAGGTGGTAGGCAGAGTTACGTTTTTGCCCAAACATGGCGGTTTTGGTTATGACCAAACAGTTAAATTTTGGACTAATCTGTCCACAGAATAAGACTTCAGGTATCTCCAGGTGCTCTCTGGCAAAGCTGTGACAAGCAGTTTTGTTCTTTTTTGAGAGCAGAGGCTTCTTTGAGAGGCACCTACTTACTGCCGGCGTTCACCTAGCGGTGAATAATAACAAGACACAGTTTCCATCGGTTATGGTGCTAGTAGACAATAAAAGACAGTAAAATAAGTCAGTTTGTTAAGGGTCCCAAGTGGCCAGGACGGTGGTAAAAAGTAGATGTTGAGGTAGAAGATGAATGAAGTAACGAAGCTTTGGGTACATCTTCCGAAATCCGTCTCTTTAATTCACAATGATCACAAGTAGGTCAGTCACATACAAATATCAACTCTTATAAATGAAACACAAAAAGTTTAACTTTTATCTTAGAAGTCCTGGAAACAAATGCTTGTCTTTTCCTCTTAAACGAAGCTGTAAATAGCCTTTAGGTAGTGTCAGTTGGAGCCTTGTTGCAGCAGTGCAGGCTAATGCTAACTGTGTTCGGATTAATAAACCTATTGTATTGTATGTTGCCTATCTCATTCTGCGGCTGCATGCGATCGTTACTGTTCACTTGCGTGATCACAAAGTCACAGACGAGCCTCGTTAAATAGCCTAATATGAATATAGAAATTATATAATAATTAAAACTGTGATCACTAGAGGACAATGGGTCTGGTAATAAATCAATCAGGATCTACAAAGGAAACTGTCACTCCCCATTTTTTAAAATGTGTTGTTTATTTTAATGTGGTGGCACTTTTTGTGTTTTATTTATAAGAGTTTATATTTGTATGTGATAATGTGAATTAAAAAGACTGATTTCGGAAGATGTACACAAAGCTTTGTTGCTTCATTCATCTTCTACCTCAACATCTACTTTTTACCACCGTCCTGGCCACTTGGGACCCTTAACAAAGTGACTTATTTTACTGTCTACTACCATAACCGATGGAAACTGTGTCGTGTTATTTTTCACCGCTAGGTGAACGCCGGCAGTAAAACAAAAAGAAGAAGAAACGCTGGGTGATCGCCGCCAGTAAAAAAAAACAAAGAAGAAATTTCGTATTTCCGGTGGAGCTCCGTTTCTCCATGGGTCTGCAAATAGGTACTCTTGGCTTCTTTAGCAACCCTCCCATGAAAGCCATTTTGACTGAGTTTTCTTCTTATTGTGGAACCATGCACATCTGTCCCAGATGCTGCAAGAGAGGTCTGCAAATCACTAGATGTAATGTTTGGGTTGGCTTTTAACTGAAAAATCACTTTTCTTGTGGCGCTTGAGGATATTTTTGAAGGAAGTCTACTTCTAGGCAGATGTTCAGTCACTCTTAAAGTCCTCCATTTGTAGATGATTTGCCTCATGGTGGACCGATGGAGCTCAAACTTTTTTTTAAATAATTTATAGCTGTCCCCAGACAAATGTGCAGCACCACAACTCAATTCCTGAGATCCTCAGAGATTTATTTCCCTTTTAGCATGTCTGACCTGTATGGGTTCACTTTGGTGAGCCTAAACTGACCTGGTTTTATCTCTGTTTTATCTAGTGCCGCCCAATTTCTTGCAATCTGCGCGTCGGACAGTTCTCGCCTCCACGGTGTCCATTAACCCCTGATACCTGGACACCTCGTCGGGCATTAACCCTTACGTATTGAACTCTGAGATTTTTCAGAAATGGGTTCATCCTAGCCTGAGAAAAGGCAGAAAGAGTGTTTTATGGTCTCACTGTCTGACCCGACATTTTACCATGCATGACATCACACATGTCACATATGGATCTGTCAAATCATTGAACAAACAGTAAAAAGTGTGTTCACGAACATAGTTGTACAAGTACACACACACACACACACACACGCGCGCACACACTCCGATGTGGTATCACAAGATACCACTTTCTGTACGCATGTGTTTCTGCATTTATTACGTCCAAAACAAAGACTGAAGGAACTGGTGTAATATCTTTATGAATAATAAACATAATCTATTCTTGATGTGTGTGTGTGTGTGTGTGTGTGTGTGTGTGTGTGTGTGTGTGTGTGTGTGTGTGTGTGTGTGTGTGTTAGAAATTGAGCATTAATTCCAGGAACATTTTTAAACACAAAACACAAACTCAAAAATTTGGTATAAAAAAAAATATCTATTTATTTATTTGCTTCCAGAGCCATAGCAACCAACAGAACAGATGAACACAATTATACTTTACAAAACACACTTTTAAACATCTCAAAAACATATATTACAGAAGGAACAAACTTTGGGCCTATGAGAGTAAGTATTTAGTCAACAACACAAACATAACATGTAACCTGGAAGCATTTAATCGCATTTACATGTGTTGGAAACTCCTGCACAAGGTGACTTTAAAACTAGCAAAAAAAAAAAAAGGTCTGAAAAATGGTCAAAAATAAATAAATAAATAAAATTATTGAAACTCGCCAATTTGAGACAAATTAAAAAATGCCAATTAACAAAAAAATATTAAAATTTAACTTCTGGAAATCTATCAAAAGCTGGCAAGTTAGAAAGATTAAACGAGTTGAGAATACATTTTATTTTATTAACAAAATTATTTAATGAATTATATTTGGTAGCGGTTTGGAGGTGGAAAAAATATAAGACCACAAGCATTCTCCAGAATCACAGACTCCTCCTTTAAACTACATTTTGAACATTCAACCTATGACAAAACTATTCCCTTACTTCTGCCATTCACACACACACACACACACACACACACACACACACACACACACTGACACGCTCTCTCTCTCACACACACACACACACACTGAATCTCACACACAATCTTTCCCTCTCTCACACACACACGCACTCTCACACACAAACACACACACACACACACACAGACACTCTCTCTCTCTCTCTCTCTCTCTCTCTCACACACACACACACACACTGACTATCTCTCTCTCTCTCTCTCTCTCACACACACACACTGACACTCTCTCTCACACACACACACACACACACACACACACACACACACACACACACACACACACTATCTCTCTCACACACACAAGCTATATCCCATTACAGAGACCACACACTTGGTAGGACGCAGTCTCGCGGTCTATGAAGGCTATAGCCTATGAAGGCCGATTTTAAGGCCGATTCCAAGGCCAACGAGCCTTGTTAAATGAGACGGTCTCCGCAGGTCTCCGTTTACGAGCATTTCCGGTTTACGTAACAAGCCGTTACCTTGCGTGACGACTCGCCGCTCCTGTGCTGCCTAGCAACCCTGATTGCTGCCAACGGAGACAGCCCTGTCAACGGAGGACAAAAGAAAAAGAAGTTGCCTACCAGACGAAAAGAAAAAAAAGTACAAGAAAAAAAGAAAGGAAGATAAAAGTTAAGAAGATGGAGCAGCACGTTGCTGTTTTGTTATTTTTTATTTTATTTTATGCAACCTCTGAAAAAAACGCAATGAATCTTGGGACATGTTGGGCCATGAAGGATACATCTGATGCAGCCTTCAAAACCGTGAAACGAAGGCTGCATTTCTCGGCCGCATATGAGGGGCCTTGCAAGGAGCCTCGCAAATGGGACGACGCAATCGGTCTTCAAATGCAGCCTGCGTAGGCTGCAACCCCTGAATCAAGACACAGCTATAGACTCTCACTCACTCACACACAAACCGACTCTCTCTCACACACACACCCCCCCCCCCCAACCCCCCTTACCTTTTAACATCAGTCTGTAAACACATGCAGCCTTCCCGAGGCGTTTCCTCCCACCAAAGCGTTTCTGGTTGGGTGAAAGGCTACGATAGATTGCACTGTGCTCAGATTGTCTTGGTCTGTGAAGGTGTGTAGCAGCTCTCCGCTCTCGTGGAACAGCTGTACCTGCCTCACTCTGGCAAAACTGCCGACCCCAAAACAGGCCTCTTGTTTGGGGTCCCACACCGCACAGAGCTTGGACAGATACTGCCTCGTGTTAAACCTGCAGTGTGTAGAATTTTGGGTTTTATTTCCTGGCAGATTTTGCAGAAAGTAATTATAATATCCATAAGTACATTTAATTTAGTGCATTATAGCTGAATTTATTTTTTGAATTATTTATTTTTCCCTTAGAAAGGGTCTCATATACAGTATCTCACAAAAGTGAGTACACCCCTCACATTTCTTCACATTTTTCTTTATATCTTTCCATGGGACAACACTGAATAAATGACACTTTAATACAATGTAAAGTAGTCAGTGTACAGCTTGTATAACAGTGAAAATTTACTGTCCCCTCAAAATAACTCGACACACAACCATTAATGTCTAAACTGCTGGCAACAAAAGTGAGTACACCCCTTAGAAAAAATTTACAAATTGGGCCCAAAGTGTAAATATTTTGTGTGGCCACCATTATTTTCCAGCACTGCCTTAAAGAGGACCTATGATGCTTTTTGACTTTTATGACCTATAAACGTTGTTATGATGATTCATAGTCATGCTTAACCATACTAAATTATCAAATAATGACTTACATGCATTTCGACATATTCCCTGCTGACCGTCTGGGGTGTCTGTGCAGAGCACTAAACACTATTCTAGCCAGTCGAGAAGTCACGTGTTCAAAGCGGTCTACCCTTTCATAATTTGTGCCGTCGCATAAAACTTTGTGATGTCTCCACGCGGATGTTTCCATGTATGGTAATGCTGTCACTTCCCTGTTCGCGTCTGCCTCGCGCCTGCCTCGCGCCCATAGGTCCATGCTCGCGCTTCCCGCCACTGAAAGTGTTCCGGAAGGAAGGTAACCAATCACAACGGAGTGGGGTTTGCAGGAGGGGGGGGAGGGGAGCGGAGATGGCCGAAGCACAGGCGGAGGGAGCCGAAGCACACACACTCAAGTGTTGACAGGATGTGCTGGATCGCCAAAATAAGAGAAAGAGCTTCCCGAAAATCTACATAGTTTTTTGTGATGTGATTCGTGTCAGGTTGCTCTATAGCAGTGTAAAACAAGAAATTAAGACCAGAAAAGTAGCATAATAGGTCCTCTTTAACCTTCTTGGGCATGTAGTTCACTAGAGCTTCACAGGTTGCAACTGGAACCCTCTTCCACCCATTTATGACAGCATCACAGAGCTGGTGGATATTAAAGACCTTGCGTTCCTCCACCTTCCATTTGAGGATGCCCCAAAGATGCTCAATAGGGTTTAGGTCTGGAGACATGCTTGGCCAGGCCATAACCTTTACCCTCAGCTTTTTTAGCAAGCCACTGGTCGTCTTGGAGGTGTGTTTGGGGTCGTTATCATGTTGCAATACCACCCTGCGGCCCAGTTTACGAAGGTTGAGTGCACATGGTCAGCGTCGTACACAGAGGTTGGCTTTGGAAAATAGACGTATGAGTGCTGCCAGCATTGCTGAAGGGCTTGAAGGGGTGGGGGGTCAACCTGTCAGTGCTCAGACCATACGCCGCACTCTGCATCATACTGGTCTGCATGGTTGTCATCCCAGAAGGAAGCCTATTCTAAAGATGATGCACAAGAAACCCCACAAAAAGTTTGCTGAAGACAAACAGACTACGGACATGGATTACTGCAACCATGTCCTGTGGTCTGATGAGACCAAAATACATTTATTTGGTTCAGATGGTGTTAAGAGTGTGGAGCGGCAACCAGGTGAGGAGTACAAAGACAAGTGTGTCTTGCCTAGAGTCAAGCATGGTGGTTGGAGTGTCATGGTCTGGGGCTGCATGAGTGCTGCCAGCACTGGGGATCTACAGTTCATTGAATTCTAACATGTACTGTGACATACTGAAGCAGAGCATGATCCCCTCCCTTCATAAACTGGGCCGCAGGGCAGTACTGCAACATGATAACGACCCCAAACACCCCTCCGAACGACCACTGGCTTGTTAAAGAAGCTGAGGGTAAAGGTTATGGACTGGCCAAGCATGTCTCCAGTCTTAAACCCTATTGAGCATCTTTGGGGCATCCTAAAACGGGAGATGGAGGAGCGCAAGGACTCTAATATCCACCAGCTCCTTGATGTCGTCATGAATGGGTAGAAGAGGGTTCCAGTTGCAACCTGTGAAGCTCTAGTGAACTACATGCCCAAGAGGGTTAAGGCAGTGCTAGAAAATAATGATGGCAAAACAAAATATTGACACTTTGGGCCCAATTTGGACATTTTTTCTTAGGGGTGTACTCACTTTTGTTGCCAGCAGTTTAGACATTAATGGCTGTGTGTCGAGTTATTTTGAGGGGACAGTAAATTTACACTGTTATACAAGCTGTACACTGACTACTTGACATTGTATCAAAGTGTCATTTATTCAGTGTTGTCGCATGGAAAGATATAATGAAATATTTGAAGAAATGTTAGGGGTGTACTCACTTTTGTGAGATACTGTATGTCCATATTTCTGCATATTTTGGACCAAGGCCTAGTGCCGCCATCTTGAAAGTGTCATAGTTGGAATGTCGTCAGGTCCATTGTTTACAATTTATAATTGTTGTTGTCCTTGAAGGCCACTGTAGCTTCTGTTATTATTCTAAAGGGTTGGGGTTACCCAGGGAGCGTTACATTCTAGAACTTTGTAGAACTTTCTTGATGTCATATTACACACTGCACCTTTAATTGACAAGCTGTTAATTAAAAAAGGTGCAGTATACTATACAGGGTAACTTACCACACATTCTAACCAATACATTTTCCATGAAATTTAACCCACTTTCCATATGCTTACTTAGGCCTCTTCCACAATCATATAATATGGCTGAATCATTTCTCTTGAGCAATATGTTAAATTCGTCATTTAAAATCCAGGCATTTTATCACAAACTCGCATACACAACATACTCAAATTGTCGACAAACTTGGTATGAGACACACGCACAGGCACACACATTGAAATAAGTGTATTTACCTGATGGATGTCAGTAGTGGAGAGTTACCAGTCATTGCAGACGTGTCATATATCCTGTTAAAAGAGTTGAAACAGACAATGAGCTGGAACAGATTCCTTTCAAACTAGTGTGTGTGTGTACATTTTGAGATTAACTATATATTTAACTTAAGGTGCTACGAGGAACTTTTAAATATTTCTGAAACAGTCTCATTTTTCCTCTGATGATCATAAATTACAGGTAACAGCAAACGAGACCATCAGTGCAAAGAATGCTATTTTTATACAGTTTTTCTTAAGGCCTTTGTCATGGGTATATGCTCACCCGGGAACAACAGCTGGCGTAGTAAAAACACTACCACTTTTGTCCTAAAGGGGGCGCTAGAATTGACAGAAGCTGAGTGTAGTTGTGTAGCTTTTTCAAATGACTGTTTGTGTTAACGAGAACACATATCTTTCAAACACTGAATCGTTTGAAAGAGAAGTATAATGTTTGGTGTGGGGTAACCTGTCTGTCTGTCTGTCTGTCTGTCTGTCTGTCTGTAGTTCTGTAAAATATAGCCAAAATGTTCAGAGGTAGTAGTGTCTAAGAAATCAGTAAAAAAATAAAGCTAGTAACGCTTTACAGTAAGGGTTCATATTTGAACTGTTAGTTAACTTTTTTACGTTTACCTTACCAAAAAAACTGTAATGCTTTACCTGATGGCGTCGTCCATGCAGGTGGTGAGGACTCTGTCTCCGGTGTGAGGGGAGAAGTAAGCGCTGGAGATGCTCTTAGAATGTCCACTCAGCTCACAGACAGACAAGCTTTTATATTTCTTCAGACATCGGCTGTCGTAGATATTCACCGTCCTAAAGAAATGATTAAGAAAAAAAACCAAGAATCAGCAGACAGACAGACAGACAGACAAACAGACAGACAGACAGACAAACACACATACAAGCTTTCTGCCACGGCGAAGTATTGCCTCTGTAGAGGATGGACGCTGACACAACGTAAAGTCTTTGGGTCCATAGAGTGGAGAGACTCGTGGGAATTTCTGCAAAGAAATAAAATACCAAATGAAGCAAGAATCTTGGCCTGGACAGACTGACATATCGCTAAGGGCAAGTGGAGGGGGATTCCTTACTTTGTCCACTCTCCCTGAGATTTCTTCAATTTTTTTTAATCCCGGTAAAGGGTTTTTTACTGGGAGTTTTTTCTCAGCCGAGCTAAGGGTGTAAGGGCAGGGTGTCATATTGTATCATATTGTATGGAATGTAAAGCCCACTGAGACAAATGTATTTGTGATTTTGGGCTGTACAAATAAAACTGATTTGATTTTGATTTGAGGGACTTTGTCGAGCTCTGGGAGCCATAAGTGACGTATATTTTTGTTTAATTTTTTAAAAGTAATTACTTAATTTGTGTCCTTATTAGGATGGTGTGTATGTGTATGTGGTTTAAAAAAAAAAAACACTACAGGGGGGTGCCCTTAGCTCAGTTGGTAGGGCGTCCCCCCCCCATGGGCCTCGGCCAGCAGCGGACCCGGGTTCGATTCCAGCCCGCGGTCGTTCTCTGCATGTCACTCCCCTCTCTGCCCCATTTCAACTCTGTCTCTACACTATCAATAAAGCATAAAAATGCCCCAAAAAAAAAGAATAAAAAAACACTACAATAAAAAATAGATGTCCATGGTGATATCTCTGAAACGTTTGGCTCAAACCATAAACCCCGACATAAAACCTTGTACTTTTCAACTTCTCTCATTCACACGTCTTCTTTCACATTAGTACAAATCAAACGTCCAAAATGTTACATTAAAGCTGGGGTATATGATTTCTGATTGGTCAAAGTTAACATGAGCGAGGCTCCGATTCGCTGTTCTTATTGGCTGTTGGGACTGTCCATTCACTTTGGCACGACGTTGTTGGTGTGTAGAGCGTGTCAGGGAGGGACCATAGGGGAGGGACCAAAGAGAACAAGTGGAGCGGTTGAGGTATTTGGATTCAAATCTCTATCCCAACTGCTATTTTTTCCCCAAATCCTCCACCCCAGCTTTAAGGGGTACATTTCAAATGAATATTAACCATAGATAGTAAATAATATGGATGTAGCATCCGGGCTGACCTCAGTTATTCACACGGCATCCAATAATCCTGGTTTGTGCGCGTCGCCATTTTGTGAGGGGGGAGGGAGATAGCTGACGTATACCTCCGAGGCAAAGTGAGGGACAACGGGCGGAGAGCTGTCACTCAAGAGATCGCGCCAATACATTTTAACCTCCAAAAGAATAAAAACTAGCGTGGGCCAAAAAGATTCACCCCCCTCAGTGTTGTCATGGAGATATGACCTAAACATACAGACTAAAATGGTTTTGTGGCCCAGGCTGTAAATAGGTTTAATAAGACTTTGAAAACGGCCTGTCTAACAAGTGAGTCAAAGAAAAACTGCTCAGTCTTGGCACCACCCCCCTAGTGGCACTTCCGGTTACTACAGTTGTGGTCACTTCCTTATTGGATGCTGGTAAAAATCGCTGAGGTTGGGGCTTGGTATCAACTCACCCCGGGGTCCGTCTGTCCACTATGGCCACTTCTCCATCCCAGTTCCCCACCAGCAGAGTGGAACAGTCATGTGACAGGAAGTCAAATGTTTTCAGGCTGTCGGCAATGTCATAAACCTGGAAGGATACACACAGACAGACAGACTGACATCAGCTGGTGTGTGTGTGTGTGTGTGTGTGTGTGTGTGTGTGTGTGTGTGTGTGTGTGTGTGCGCAGGGCTGTACGCTTATTTTTTTAGGTGGTAGCACTGGTGCTAGCAAGCAAAAAAATTCAGTAGCACAAAAATAAATTTGGTAGCACAAAAAGTAGGCTATGATTGAAAACTTGCATAACCTTAACCCTTGCATTTTGCTCTAATTACCTTTGAGCATGTCATCCTGGTCTCATTTGAGATTATATCCTAGTGTGTGCAGTAATAATTGTAGAAAAATTAATAGGGGTGCACTGATTGCAATTTAGAAAAAAGAATCTAACCTGCCAATTGCAATTTTTTGCTGATTCAGAATTATTATTATTATTATAATGTCCTTCTGTTAATTAAAACAAACTTTAAAACATTAAACATAGCCTATTAAATAAATAAGTATACATATTGGTACAATTTAGGATAAATTAAATAGGTTGTGAATGTGTTGGGAGTAGCTTTTCAGTGGCTTATTTAAAACTTTGTAAATAGACTAGGCTACTGTTGACTGCTCGCTGCAGCTGAATGAGTTGCCTTTCAAGCTAGAAAAAAGCGGTAACTTCCTGTTCTTACCGGCTTCAAAATAAAAGTCAACTCACGTTTGGCTAGTAACAGGCTTTTAATGTGAAGGCGCAGAGGAAATGTTCTGTTTGTACACACGCTAACTTAACTGCGGTAATGTGCCGTCTCCTTCTGGTAATTGCCGTTGAAGCCGTGAAGTTTTTATACCTAGAATCGCTGCACGAGCACAGATCCCGAGCACACATCTTTCACCAGCCAAAGTGGAGGGTGGACACTATAACTTAGCCTACTTGCCTAAGACTCATTTACCCGCAGTGTTAATGTAGAGCCCTCTAAGCAGTGTTGTGCATCTCTCCTCTGTGTTTCAAAGACAGCCTCTCCTCATTATCAACCTGTCGCATGAGTGCGAAAGGATTCGTATTCATCATCGCACGTGATCAATTTCAGTAGCAAATGCGATCAAAACTGTCGCACTGTACAGCCCTGGTGTGTGTATGTGAGTGTTTTGCATTTTGAGGAAAAGGTTATATTTGATTTTTTTATTTATTTTTGTTAAAGTACAGTGTGTAAAACTGGGGTATTTTGGCGTCATCTAGTGGTGAGATTCTAGATGTCAACGCTCCCTTGCTAACCCCTTCATTTGTGGAGAATTTACAGAAGCTACTGTGGCCTTCAAGCACAAGAAGCTATAGTTACTAAAGATGGCATCATACACCACTGCCTCAAGTCTTTCCACAATAGCAAGTGATGAGGTGAAGATGTATTTAGTTATTTATTCTATAGTACTTCTTCTTGGTCTTCCAACAGGTGCATTTCCCCAGGACGCCCACTATATATAAAAACGTGTAAGGCCGTTAAGTTTGTCCGTTCTGTGTTACTGTAGAAACATGGCGGTGCAACATGGCGGCCTACCAAGTCTGTTGTACATTCTTTTTTTTTTAAAGCCAATAAAGTTCTACACACTGTACCTTTAAAACTTGAGATTACCCAACAACCAACCTCTACAATGCAATAGTTATCTTACATCTTCAAACCCGTTCTGTGCTACTGGAGAAACGTGGCGATGCAACAAAACTTGAGTTTACATTAAGGCATGTACTTAAAGCTGCAGTGTGTAGAATTTTGGGTTTTATTTCCTAGCAGATTTTGTAGAAAGTAATTATAATATCCATAAGTACATTTAATTTAGTGCATAATAGGGTCTCATTTATGTCCATATTGCTGCATATTTTGGACCAACGCCTAGTGCCGCCATCTTGAAAGTGTCATAGTTGGAATGTCATCAGGTGCATTGTTTAAAATGTAGAATTGTTCTTGTCCTTGAAGGCCACTGTAGCTTCTGTTATTATTCTAAAGGGTTGGGGTTACCCAGGGAGCGTTGCATTGTAGAACTTTCTTGATGTCATATTACACACTGCACCTTTAAAGGGACATTGTGTAACATTTTAAGTAATTTATCAGCTAAAATCAATATCCTCATTCATATACATGTCCTCATTGGTGTAAAATCACCTCTGCCAATAATCTGAATTATCCTCCTGAGTGGAGAATTACAAATATTAAAATTACTTTTTGTACATTGAGCAGGCAAGTCTTATGGAGGAATCCATGTTGATTGGAATGTCATCAGGTGCATTGTTTAAAATGTAGAATTGTTCTTGTCCTTGAAGGCCACTGTAGCTTCTGTTATTATTCAAAAGGGTTGGGGTTACCCAGGGAGCGTTGCATTCTAGAACTTTGTAGAACTTTCTTGATGATGTCATATTACACACTGCACCTTTAAGACATGTACTTAACTTCTACTGTATAAATCAATAGCAATGGTATTAATCTCACATCTTTAAACACAGCCTTGCCAATATAAATAGATAGCAATATAGTAGTTATCTGACATCTTCTTAAATTATTATTACTTTTATTTTTTATGTAAAAAATTGTGTGATGGTGCATACGTTTGTGTTTCGTGTGAAAAAATATATAAATATAATAATAATATAATAGTCTTGTCAGTATAAATCAATAGCAGTAATCTTAAATCTTTTGAACACACACACACACACACACACACACACACACACACACACACACACAAAGATAATAAATTCTACACACACTTAGGCATTTACCAAACAACTTCTACAGTATAAATGCATAGCAATAGTATGTAGGCGGCTGCATAATATGAAAAAAAAAACACCTAACCCTAAAAAAATTCTAACAAAATGTTTCTCAGCTGTTCTTTGTAGTATTAGGTGTCCTTAACAACATACTAAAAGTTTACCAACATTTGACCACCAGAAAGCTGTAATTTTCAAGATGGACACCATAAGAGGTTAGGTAATACACAATGCATCCTCTATAGACGTTTTTGAGAATAAAAGTCGAATTATACTAAACCCAACAAACTAAATTCACAATTATCAGTGATTCATCAACCTCTCCATCCCCACTGTCCGCACTGTCTTTGGACGCAGTGCCTTCCGGTTCGCTGCAGCCTTTGACTGGTACACCCTTCAAAACACCCTTAAACTTTCTGTCTTCACCTCTCTCTCTGTCTTCAAACTAAATCTGCGTAAAATCTTAGTTGACTCCTGCACCTGCTAGTAGCCCTTCTTGTCATACACTATTGATTAACTGTTTATTTTATTGTATTATATTGGATTTTTTAAAGTGTATTTTATATATTTTTGTAAAAGTGTAATATATATATATAACCTTGTTTTCACTTTTAGCACTCCCCTCCCCCTTCCCCTTCAGGCTGCACTTGAAAATAAGAATTTTGTTCTTAATTTGCTTGCCTGGGTAAATAAAGGTTAAATTAAAAAAAAATTAAAAATTAAATTCAGAAGATGGTGGAAGATAATATTGACCTTTGATATTGCTTTTGGCTATAGGGCCATCGGGGTCAAGTCATATCTGCAGCTGACTAATAGTAGTAATCTCACATCTTCAAAACACAGCTTTGTGAAGGCCCATATTGCGTAGAAATGACATCATAGTTTGTCATTCTATAGTACTTCTTCCAACAGGTGCATTTCCCAACATGGCGGCCTACCAAGTCTGTTGTCATTTTTTTTAAAGACAATAAATTCTACACACTGTACCTTTAAAACTTGAAAGCCAACCTCTACAAATATATAATAATCTCACATCTTCAAACACAACCTTGTCAGAATGAATGAATGAATGAATGAATGAATAAATAAATAAATAAATAAATAAATAAATAAATAAATAAATAGCAATGGTAGTAATCTTACATATTATAATTATTATTTATATATTTTTCTGTTCTTTTATTTTATTGGGGAATTGTGTGTGTTTAATGGGGAAGAAAATAAATAAAACAATAAACACATTGTGAAGAAAATGAATAGCAGTAGTCTTACATCTTCAAACAGAGCCTTGTTCAGGTCCATACAGCGTAGTGACCCGTCGTAGGAGAGAGAGAGCAGCTGGTGTGAACAGGCCGCGGAGAAGGACAGGCAGGCAACCGGACGAGAGTGAGGCTGGAATAACAGTACCCCATCATCCCCAAAAGCACTGCCCTGGAGGGAGACACACAACAACAACAACTAAGAAAAAAAAAGCAGAGTGAGTGAGTGAGTGAGTGAGTGAGTGAGTGAGTGAGTGAGTGAATGAATGAGCGAGTGAGTGAGTGAGGCTGGAACAACAGCACCCCATAATCCCCGCAGGCACTGCCCTGGAGGGAGATACACATGATACATTTTTTTATATAGATCTTTGTCTATTCCGCTTCCAAAACATGTCTTCATATTAGGGAAGGGGAAAGAAAACTAGGTTAATAAGTGCATGGATGGCCTTCATATTAGGGAAGGGGAAAGAAAACTAGGTTAATAAGTGCATGGATGGCCTTCATATTAGGGAAGGGGAAAGAAAACTAGGTTAATAAGTGCATGGATGGCCTTCATATTAGGGAAGGGGAAAGAAAACTAGGTTAATAAGTGCATGGATGGCCTTCATATTAGGGAAGGGGAAAGAAAACTAGGTTAATAAGTGCATGGATGGCCTTCATATTAGGGAAGGGGAAAGAAAACTAGGTTAATAAGTGCATGGATGGCCTTCATATTAGGGAAGGGGAAAGAAAACTAGGTTAATAAGTGCATGGATGGCCTTCATATTAGGGAAGGGGAAAGAAAACTAGGTTAATAAGTGCATGGATGGCCTTCATATTAGGGAAGGGGAAAGAAAACTAGGTTAATAAGTGCATGGATGGCCTTCATATTAGGGAAGGGGAAAGAAAACTAGGTTAATAAGTGCATGGATGGCCTTCATATTAGGGAAGGGGAAAGAAAACTAGGTTAATAAGTGCATGGATGGCCTTCATATTAGGGAAGGGGAAAGAAAACTAGGTTAATAAGTGCATGGATGGCCTTCATATTAGGGAAGGGGAAAGAGAACTAGGTTAATAAGTGCATGGATGGCCTTCATATTAGGGAAGGGGAAAGAGAACTAGGTTAATAAGTGCATGGATGGCCTTCATATTAGGGAAGGGGAAAGAGAACTAGGTTAATAAGTGCATGGATGGCCTTCATATTAGGGAAGGGGAAAGAGAACTAGGTTAATAAGTGCATGGATGGCCTTCATATTAAGGAAGGGGAAAGAAAACTAGGTTAATAAGTGCATGGATGGCCTTCATATTAGGGAAGGGGAAAGAGAACTAGGTTAATAAGTGCATGGATGGCCTTCATATTAGGGAAGGGGAAAGAAAACTAGGTTAATAAGTGCATGGATGGCCTTCATATTAGGGAAGGGGAAAGAAAACTAGGTTAATAAGTGCATGGATGGCCTTCATATTAGGGAAGGGGAAAGAAAACTAGGTTAATAAGTGCATGGATGGCCTTCATATTAGGGAAGGGGAAAGAGAACTAGGTTAATAAGTGCATGGATGGCCTTCATATTAGGGAAGGGGAAAGAAAACTAGGTTAATAAGTGCATGGATGGCCTTCATATTAGGGAAGGGGAAAGAAAACTAGGTTAATAAGTGCATGGATGGCCTTCATATTAGGGAAGGGGAAAGAAAACTAGGTTAATAAGTGCATGGATGGCCTTCATATTAGGGAAGGGGAAAGAGAACTAGGTTAATAAGTGCATGGATGGCCTTCATATTAGGGAAGGGGAAAGAAAACTAGGTTAATAAGTGCATGGATGGCCTTCATATTAGGGAAGGGGAAAGAAAACTAGGTTAATAAGTGCATGGATGGCCTTCATATTAGGGAAGGGGAAAGAGAACTAGGTTAATAAGTGCATGGATGGCCTTCATATTAGGGAAGGGGAAAGAGAACTAGGTTAATAAGTGCATGGATGGCCTTCATATTAGGGAAGGGGAAAGAAAACTAGGTTAATAAGTGCATGGATGGCCTTCATATTAGGGAAGGGGAAAGAAAACTAGGTTAATAAGTGCATGGATGGCCTTCATATTAGGGAAGGGGAAAGAAAACTAGGTTAATAAGTGCATGGATGGCCTTCATATTAGGGAAGGGGAAAGAGAACTAGGTTAATAAGTGCATGGATGGCCTTCATATTAGGGAAGGGGAAAGAGAACTAGGTTAATAAGTGCATGGATGGCCTTCATATTAGGGAAGGGGAAAGAAAACTAGGTTAATAAGTGCATGGATGGCCTTCATATTAGGGAAGGGGAAAGAGAACTAGGTTAATAAGTGCATGGATGGCCTTCATATTAGGGAAGGGGAAAGAAAACTAGGTTAATAAGTGCATGGATGGCCTTCATATTAGGGAAGGGGAAAGAAAACTAGGTTAATAAGTGCATGGATGGCCTTCATATTAGGGAAGGGGAAAGAGAACTAGGTTAATAAGTGCATGGATGGCCTTTATATTAGGGAAGGGGAAAGAGAACTAGGTTAATAAGTGCATGGATGGCCTTCATATTAGGGAAGGGGAAAGAAAACTAGGTTAATAAGTGCATGGATGGCCTTCATATTAGGGAAGGGGAAAGAAAACTAGGTTAATAAGTGCATGGATGGCCTTCATATTAGGGAAGGGGAAAGAAAACTAGGTTAATAAGTGCATGGATGGCCTTCATATTAGGGAAGGGGAAAGAGAACTAGGTTAATAAGTGCATGGATGGCCTTCATATTAGGGAAGGGGAAAGAGAACTAGGTTAATAAGTGCATGGATGGCCTTCATATTAGGGAAGGGGAAAGAAAACTAGGTTAATAAGTGCATGGATGGCCTTCATATTAGGGAAGGGGAAAGAAAACTAGGTTAATAAGTGCATGGATGGCCTTCATATTAGGGAAGGGGAAAGAAAACTAGGTTAATAAGTGCATGGATGGCCTTCATATTAGGGAAGGGGAAAGAAAACTAGGTTAATAAGTGCATGGATGGCCTTCATATTAGGGAAGGGGAAAGAAAACTAGGTTAATAAGTGCATGGATGGCCTTCATATTAGGGAAGGGGAAAGAGAACTAGGTTAATAAGTGCATGGATGGCCTTCATATTAGGGAAGGGGAAAGAAAACTAGGTTAATAAGTGCATGGATGGCCTTCATATTAGGGAAGGGGAAAGAAAACTAGGTTAATAAGTGCATGGATGGCCTTCATATTAGGGAAGGGGAAAGAAAACTAGGTTAATAAGTGCATGGATGGCCTTCATATTAGGGAAGGGGAAAGAGAACTAGGTTAATAAGTGCATGGATGGCCTTCATATTAGGGAAGGGGAAAGAAAACTAGGTTAATAAGTGCATGGATGGCCTTCATATTAGGGAAGGGGAAAGAAAACTAGGTTAATAAGTGCATGGATGGCCTTCATATTAGGGAAGGGGAAAGAGAACTAGGTTAATAAGTGCATGGATGGCCTTCATATTAGGGAAGGGGAAAGAGAACTAGGTTAATAAGTGCATGGATGGCCTTCATATTAGGGAAGGGGAAAGAAAACTAGGTTAATAAGTGCATGGATGGCCTTCATATTAGGGAAGGGGAAAGAAAACTAGGTTAATAAGTGCATGGATGGCCTTCATATTAGGGAAGGGGAAAGAAAACTAGGTTAATAAGTGCATGGATGGCCTTCATATTAGGGAAGGGGAAAGAGAACTAGGTTAATAAGTGCATGGATGGCCTTCATATTAGGGAAGGGGAAAGAGAACTAGGTTAATAAGTGCATGGATGGCCTTCATATTAGGGAAGGGGAAAGAAAACTAGGTTAATAAGTGCATGGATGGCCTTCATATTAGGGAAGGGGAAAGAGAACTAGGTTAATAAGTGCATGGATGGCCTTCATATTAGGGAAGGGGAAAGAAAACTAGGTTAATAAGTGCATGGATGGCCTTCATATTAGGGAAGGGGAAAGAAAACTAGGTTAATAAGTGCATGGATGGCCTTCATATTAGGGAAGGGGAAAGAAAACTAGGTTAATAAGTGCATGGATGGCCTTCATATTAGGGAAGGGGAAAGAGAACTAGGTTAATAAGTGCATGGATGGCCTTCATATTAGGGAAGGGGAAAGAAAACTAGGTTAATAAGTGCATGGATGGCCTTCATATTAGGGAAGGGGAAAGAAAACTAGGTTAATAAGTGCATGGATGGCCTTCATATTAGGGAAGGGGAAAGAAAACTAGGTTAATAAGTGCATGGATGGCCTTCATATTAGGGAAGGGGAAAGAGAACTAGGTTAATAAGTGCATGGATGGCCTTCATATTAGGGAAGGGGAAAGAGAACTAGGTTAATAAGTGCATGGATGGCCTTCATATTAGGGAAGGGGAAAGAAAACTAGGTTAATAAGTGCATGGATGGCCTTCATATTAGGGAAGGGGAAAGAAAACTAGGTTAATAAGTGCATGGATGGCCTTCATATTAGGGAAGGGGAAAGAAAACTAGGTTAATAAGTGCATGGATGGCCTTCATATTAGGGAAGGGGAAAGAAAACTAGGTTAATAAGTGCATGGATGGCCTTCATATTAGGGAAGGGGAAAGAAAACTAGGTTAATAAGTGCATGGATGGCCTTCATATTAGGGAAGGGGAAAGAGAACTAGGTTAATAAGTGCATGGATGGCCTTCATATTAGGGAAGGGGAAAGAGAACTAGGTTAATAAGTGCATGGATGGCCTTCATATTAGGGAAGGGGAAAGAGAACTAGGTTAATAAGTGCATGGATGGCCTTCATATTAGGGAAGGGGAAAGAGAACTAGGTTAATAAGTGCATGGATGGCCTTCATATTAGGGAAGGGGAAAGAGAACTAGGTTAATAAGTGCATGGATGGCCTTCATATTAGGGAAGGGGAAAGAGAACTAGGTTAATAAGTGCATGGATGGCCTTCATATTAGGGAAGGGGAAAGAGAACTAGGTTAATAAGTGCATGGATGGCCTTCATATTAGGGAAGGGGAAAGAGAACTAGGTTAATAAGTGCATGGATGGCCTGCAACTGAAAAACGTGTAAATGTTAAAACAAGGAACCTTTTAAATTTTTTATATATTTCTGAAACTAATATTTCCTGTTTGTGTGTGTGAGTGAGTGAGGGGGTGTAAACAGTCTATAGTGTGTGTGTGTGTGTGTGTGTGTGTGTGTGTGTGTGTGTGTGAGAGAGAGAGTGTGTGTGTGTGTGTGCAACAGTTTATGGTGTGTGTGTGTCTGTCTGTCTGTGAGTGAGTGAGTGAGTGAGTGAGTGAGTGAGTGAGTGAGTGAGTTAGTGTGTGTGTAACCGTCTATGGTGTGTGTGTGTGTGTGTGTGTGTATGTGTGTGTGTGAGTGAGTAACAGTCTATGGTGTGTGTGTCTGTCTGTCTGTCTGTCTGTGTTCATATCAATACGTACCATCATCCACAGCCCGACCCTGCCCAGTTTGTCTCCTGTGGCCAGAAACAGGCTGCTGGTGCTGGGGTGGAATGCCACAGAGAAGGTCCTGTCATACACCACCCTAGCAACCTGGTCTGCAGTTATCCTCATGGTCTTTAGGGCTGCGCGATAGCTAGGGAGATCAAATCAGTTTTATGCATATAGCCCAGTGGTTCTCAACCTTTTTTGAGCAAACGCCCCCCCTAACCTTACCGAGATACTCTAGCGCCCCCCCCCAAAAAAAAAAAAAAAACACAAACACACACACACACACGCTCACCCACAGTGAACGGTAAGCCAGACTTAGCAATTAATAAAGCGATGTTGTAGGACGCCACCAACCCGCTTTCACTTTGATTGACGTTCCGGGCGAACAGAGAGTTGATGGTGGGCCGTCTTGAATGTTGATCCCTCAGAGACTTAAAGTAGGATGGATCTTTAGCTGATTTTTCGGGATATTTTTTCACTAAACGTTCCTGTAGTCGCGAGGGTTTCATGGCCTCATTAGAGAACACCTGATCGCAGAGCAGGCACATTGGTAAAGTGGTGTTCATCGGTGACGGGATAAATCCATACCTAATGTAATTGGCATTGTACTGCCGGCACTTTTTCTTGCTATCCGCCATGTTTGTTTATGTTATGTTATTAAAGTTGAATATGTTACAATGAATTGTGTACGTTTTCATTGGTTGTTGAACTGTTATCCCGCGAACTAGCGCTCATGACGTAGCTGTGCTTTGCTGCTGTCATAGGGCTGCTGTACAGGGCTTCAGTGAGCCTCTCGCGGTGCACAGCGTTTAGTATATCGTCCCTCTCCAACATATAAGGGTTGTGTCTTTAACATGGTTCTGCTTGTGTGTTAGCTAACTCCATGCTTTGGCTGATTACTCTGTGTTTTCTCCACCTCAGAGACAATAGTTAGTTTAAGTTTGAATCTCGCTGCGCTAGCATTAGCATTAGCAATATCAGTAAACGTCATTATACTAGTCTGTGATTGGCTGATTCCTCTGCCGCTAAGGCTTTGATTGGCTGGTTGTTCTGACTCAAAGACCTCTGATTGGCTGGTTGTTCTGACTCAAAGACCTCTGATTGGCTGTCTGCAGAGCCTTCTTTTCTAAGGCTGTGACAGTCAGCAGACCATTGGAGAGAATAGTTAAAAAGAGGTCGAGGGGTTAGAAACATGAAAAGTTAAAATAGGCTGTTTATTTCAGGTAACCTATTTTTGCAGTCAAAAGATTTATAAGATTTTTAAGAAAGTTTAAAATATATTTATTAAAAAAAAAAAAAAAAAAAAAAAGCTCTCGTGTCCCAGCGCCCCCCTAGGTTGTACGAACGCCCCCCAGGGGGCGGTACCACCCCCGTTGAGAAACCCTGATATAGCCCAATATCACAAATAGACAGTACAGTAAGACACCCTCTGCCTCTCTATCTATCTATATATCTATCCCTCTGCCCTTAGCTCGGGTGAGAAACAAAACCCTTTAACGGGATTAAAAAAGAGAGAAATCTCAGGGAGAGATGACAGAGTAAGGGATCCCTCTCCCAGGACGGACATACTGACACCACGAGAATATTTATAACACTTTACAATAAGGGTACATTAAAAAGGTGAAGTGAGCGATATAGTTATGTTAATATACGTGTTAAATCGCTCTATATTCATACAGTGATCACGTATATTGGTGAACCCCTTGAGCCTTTTGGAATTTTATTTATTTTAACCATAATTAATTCATTTTTACCAATACCAGTATTTTGTATATGAAATAACAGATGTCTGTTTATCAATTCCACATGTTTCTTTTCCAGAAATCAAATGATCTGCCAACTTTTGGATGTGCAAAAGTTTGTGAACCCTGAGCTGCATTGATTAAATGGAGCAGGTAAACACAATCAGATGGGCCAAACTGAGTGATGAAATAGACCAATGTAGTGAGAGATCTTTAGGGAAGAAATTGGGCGACACTAGATAAAACACAGATAACTTTATCACATCTTGTCCAAAACTAAGAATCTTACTCTTTCAGATCAAGCGTCGTCTTTCTCTCTTGGGTTGAATCCTATGAAAGAAAAAAGAAAATGTCAAGCATTCTCCAGAAATCACTGACTGCACTGTCTGTCTGTCTGTCTGTCTGTCTGTCTGTCTGTCTGTGTTGCATAAAACCTGTACAGGCTTTAATACACACAGCTTTGGAAAAAATGAAGAGACCACTCCAAATGTTCAGTGTCTCTCGTTTTACTCTTCAGAGGCATATGTTTGAGTAGAATGAACATTTTGGTTTTATAATATAAACTACTGACAACATTTCTACCAAATTCCAATACATGTTTTGTCATTAAGAGCATTTTCAATAAGTTATGTAGAGATGAAGATTGAAGAAAAATCCAGACTGGTCTCTTCATTTTTTCCAGAGCTGTAGAAACCACACCCAAAATAAATTTTTATGTTGGAATACAGAACACAAGCAGATCAGCACATACGCATACACTCTGGTTGCCTTCCGAATCGCATACGTTCTACTATATAGTATGGTAGAAAAAAAGATTTAGGATGTCCCGATTCTTGTGGCCAGATTTAGGATGGTTAGAAGTACCCGGATGTCCTACTTCATCCGGTCAAGATTGTTAGTGTTGAAAACTGCATCCTATTTGGGGCGATTCTGACCCACAATCCGGTGCGCACGTGAAGTGACGTCACATCGACGGAGCCTCCATATGAAAACAAACAGGGATGCAACGGATATAAAAGCAAGAGGCAAGATTAAGGCGCAATGTTATGATGAAATAAGAGAGTAAAAGTATGTCCCAATAGTATGCCTACTGCATCCTAACTAGATTATTTTTATCGTCGGATGTAGTATGTAGAATAGAAAAAAGAAAGAGTATGAGATTCGGAACGCAACCATACTCGTGTGTGTGTTTGTCTGCAAGCGTTACAACCTTTGCTAGATAAAAATAAATAAAAACATTTCCACCTCAGAGCAGAGCTGTTGAAGTTGTGAAGACAGAGTGAATCCTTCCTCCATGTTGATTGCTTCCATAGGCAGAGGACCAGCAGCTTTCTTCACAGACTTAAAGGAGAAGGGAATTACATATATTTTTTTGTTAAAAAAAACGTGTTTAAAAAAATATTAAAATCAAATCTGATTCTCTGTTCTTATTGGCTGTTGGGACTGTCCATTCACTTTGGCACGACTTTGTTGGTGTAGAGCGTGTCAGGGAGGGACCATAGCGGAGGGACCAAAGAGAACAAGTGGAGCGGTTGAGGTATTTGGATTCAAATCTCTATCCCAACTGCTATTTTCTCCCCAAATCCTCCACCCCAGCTTTAATGCTTCCCATATGTATCTACCTGTGGCTGTGTGTATGTCGGTTCCTCTTTGGGCAGCGTCAGTGTTTCTGCCCCTTTGTGCTGCAGACGGAGAGACTTACGAGAGGGAAGCAGATCCTTCACTGCAGGCTCCCTCTGCAGCCTGCAAGAGACATTAAAAACTGATTAACACACACACACACACACACACACACACACACACACACACACACACACTTTGCCGTACCTCTTGAGACCCCTCTGCGATGCTTTTTTCCGTGACAACTCTTTCAACTCTTCAGATGCCTTTGGACAAGGGAAAAGATACAATTAAAGGAATACTTCACCCATACGGAACCGGCGTTCTATCATTTTTAAAATCACTATTATAATATAATGAATGAGGTTTTTCTTCCCTCAGTCTTCCCTTGGCCCAGCTGTCCTGTTAATGTGTGTTATGTGTGGTACAGATGAAAGGGCCTAGGTTAAATATGCCTTGTGTTTCACTGTGTGTGTGTGTGTGTGTGTGTGTGACAGAGTGAGTGAGTGAGTGTGTGTCATGTTGTATATAAACACATTTTACTATCTATCCATCCATCCTCCCTCCCTCCCTCCCTCTGCCTTTACTTACGTCGACGGATATTTGTTTGTCTGTCTATTTTTGTGTGTGTGTGTGCATGTCATGTTTGTATATAAGTACATTTTACTATCTATCTGTCTATCTATCTATCTATCTATCTATCTATCTATCTATCTATCTATCTATCTATCTATCTATCTATCTATCTATCTATCTATCTATCTATCACATTACTTTGACCCACCTGTAGTAAGTTGATTGTGGAGAGAAACGCTTGGTTCTGCCTGATGTTCTCCAGTCGTTCCATTTCGTACTCAGACAGACCGGCGTCTACAAACTGTGACAAACGAAACCAGCGTTTAAAGCTTTAGTGCGTAACTTTCATATTAATGAATGTTTTTTTTTTTTAAATCTTTATTTCTACAGGTAAATCCCATTGAGACCGAAGACTCTTTTACAAGGGAGACCTGTTTTCCTTTCCCACGTTACCATTCACACACACATTCGTACACCGATAGCAGCAGGCTAACTATCAACATTCACACGAGGCAAGGTGGGTGAAGTGTCCTGCCCTAGGACACAACAACCATGACACATGGTGGCAGGGCGGGGAATCGAACCTCCAACCCTTTGATCATCAGTCGACCCGCTCTACCACCTGAGCCACAGTCGCCCCCAAAAAAAAGTGAATGCTGGTTCCATTCTAGCCATTGCCAAATGAGTTGACACAGAGTTGCATTAAGGCCCATCAGCTCCACACCTACCTGGTCCATGTCCTTTTCCCTTTCCAAGCTTTTAGGGTCATCTTGCATTTTCTATCAACAAAAATGAGGCAATACAATACAATACATTACATTACACTACATGCATTATTCATAGAGGTGTGTGTGTGTGAGTGAGTGAGTGAGTGAGTGAGTGAGTGAGAGAGTGAGTGTATGTGTGGTATACAGTCTATGGTGTGTGTGAGTGAGTGAGTGAGTGAGTGAGTGAGTGAGTGAGTGAGTGAGTGAGTGAGTGAGTGAGTGAGTGAGTGAGTGAGTGAGAGAGTGAGTGAGTGTATGTGTGGTATACAGTCTATGGTGTGTGTGAGTGAGTGAGTGAGTGAGTGGTATACAGTCTATGGTGTGTGTGAGTGAGTGAGTGAGTGATTTTTGTCTACTTAGCTTCCATAACATGTCTACTTTCATATAAGTACAACAAAAAAATAGTTCTAGGGTGTACATTAAGGTGTGCATTTGGTGTGTGAGTGAGTGAGTGAGTGAGTGAGTGAGTGAGTGAGTTACAGTCTGTGTGTGTGAGTGTGTGAGTGAGTTACAGTCTGTGTGTGTGAGTGAGTGAGTGAATGTGTGGTATACAGTCTATGGTGTGTGTGTGTGTGTGTTTTACAGTCTATGGTCTGAGTGACATGGGTGTGTGTTTAACAGTCTGATATGTATGTGTGTGTGTGTGTGTGTGTGTGTGTGTGTGTGTGTGTGTGTGTGTGTGTGTCTGTCTGTATGCCTGTCTGTCTGTGTGCCCGTCTGTCACGTGTATGTTTTCACCTTTTTCTTCTCCTTCTTCTTCTTGATTACGTCAGGTGAGTAAGTGTAGCGTGCAGGTGCGGGGGCGCTACGCTCTGATCTCCTCACTGGCCCCACGCGCCCCTCCTGCTCTACCGCTGGCATGTTCTGCATCACAAGTGGAAGAAAGAAGTTAAATTAACACCTAACACGATAGAAATCTTTCTTAAAATTATTTGAAAAGAACAGCGATAGTTTTAAGGCCTATCTTAAAATGAAGTAATTTAACTTTATCAATAATAACCCACCATTAAAAACGACACACGCGCGCGCGCGCACACACACACACACACACACACACACACACACACACACACACACACACACACACACACACACACACACACACACACACACACACACACACACACACACACACACACACACACACACACACACACACACACGAGACGTTTTCTTGCATTACAGATAGACGCAAACACTTAAGCACCCACTAAAATAATGCTTCGTTAAGAGTAAAAAAACGTTAACAACTTACCAACAGTTGCAACTTCACAAATGCTTCTCCTTGTACGGTTCTTGTCGCCATAATTACGCAATAACTCGACTTATTTAGTAGAAAACTATACAGAGCTAATTGCCTTTCGACTTCTCGGCTTGTGACTGTGTTGTAGGTTGTAAGTGTTCAAACATTGGCGCCACACATGCTAAAGCTGTTTTGTAACGAGCCCCGGCCCCGCCCCTCCGTGTTGTGAAACAGAATCCAAGCCGCTCATTGGTTTGACGTCACAAAAGAGGCGGGAGTAGATGCGAGAACAGCCAGTGAGGGCTCTCGGAATTTGATTGACGTGTGGTTTCCTCTTTCTGCCGGTTCCGGCTCACATTCAGGAGAAAGGACAGAGTGAAATGGCTCCGTCTACTGGCGAGTTTAGGTAATAGCATCTATCTATCTATCTATCTATCTATCTATCTATCTATCTATCTATCTATCTATCTATCTATCTATCTATCTATCTATCTATCTATCTATCTATCTATCTATCTGTCTATCTGTCTGTCTGTCTGTCTGTCTGTCTGTCTGTCTGTCTGTCCGTCTGTCCATCCATCCAACTATCTATCTATCTGTCTGTCTGTCTGTCTGTCTGTCTGTCTGTCCGTCCATCCAACTATCTATCTATCTATCTATCTATCTATCTGTAGCTGAGTCAATTTGTTGCCTATTTTATTTTATTTTTGTGAACATTCTCAAAACCTGTGTTATTTTTTTGTCATAAAACCATTTACATATCTGTTAATATCGCTATTTTTATAATGAGAAATGTTTTAATAGTTCCGAGTTACTCTGCAGCAAGGGGGGTCTTAATTAACGTTGCACACAGCAAGACACATGGGTGACGTCATTGCTTTTTCCCGGCAAAAGATTGGAGAACTTTTGTTAGGGTAAGATGTGTTTGTTGCTCTCTCCCGTTTCTTGCTAACTTTGCATTTTTAAGTCATTTAATCTTGGCGAAATTGTATGTAATGTTTTGCTAGGTGTCTACTTAAAAGTTGTTGCTAAGGAAACGTTTCTAATGTCCGTTAAATGGTCCGCTATTTTAGTTAATTTTTTTGCATATTGTTTGGTCTGTTAGGGGGGACTAACAGAGAGAGAGAGAACCTACCTGCCTGTGTGTATCCTAATTGTGCCCTCCACTGCTTTTTTATAGGTATGTTGCATTGTTGAAACATTTTCTTGTAATGATTGTTTATGAATATAAGGACTGCATTGAATGTGAAATTAATTTATTTTGATTATTTATTTTAAGAGAATTTATTTTATTCACAATAGTGTTTATGTTTATTTTATTAGAAAAAAAGATTGGAGAACTTTTGTCAGGCGGACTAACAGAGAGAGAGAGAACCTACCTGCCTGTGTGTATCCTAATTGTGCCCTCCACTGCTC
>OX442349.1:281172-303672 GCA_949357725.1 Hyperoplus immaculatus
TCTATCTATCTATCTATCTATCTATCTATCTATCTATCTATCTATCTATCTATCTATCTATCTATCTATCTATCTATCTATCTATCTATCTATCTATCTATCTATCTATCTATCTATCTATCTATCTATCTATCTATCTATCTATCTATCTATCTATCTATCTATCTATCTATCTATCTATCTATCTATCTATCTATCTATCTATCTATCTATCTATCTATCTATCTATCTATCTATCTATCTATCTATCTATCACAGGGCTCACCAGCCTGTTTGAACCTGAGGGCTACTTCATGGGTACTGAGTCATACGAAAGGGCACCCAGTTTGATACTCTCTTCTGAAATAACACATCTGCTCAGTTTGCCTTTAGTTCTATATTATTATTAATGATTAATGATACTCATCTATGTGAAGACTCTGATCAGGTTAATGATTTCTCACAATAATGATCAACAATGACTTAAAAAAGGTGGGAAACAGATTATTGTGCTATTTTTAGAACAGGCCTGCGGGCCATGGACATATAAAGAAATGGACACCGTATTGAAACATGGCACCCATTCATTCCTATGAAAGCTGCTCATTGGCGCAGAGAAGCAACAAGGAAGCGTCCATACTGCTGTCATGAGAGCCTGGCACGCCCCTGCATGACGCGAGCAGTGTAACGTTATAATATGTCCGTGCATTAAGCTAAGCGGGACGGGCACAGTTGCATTGTTTATTGACCATGGAAGTATAAGTTACTAATCCCAATGATTCTCTATATGTAATCTTTAAATTACACCCCGTTGTTGTAAAGTAATATAGTGATAAACGAAGATTCCTCCCGCCATCGGAGGCCGGGCCGGCCGAAGCAACGGTTGTTTCACTACGACTCCTTTTAGCGGCTACACGCCTAACGGCTAAAACTGAAAATAAAACGGCTATAAAACGCTTTCGGTGTTGTTTTGAAAAGCGAAAACTTCCATCCTATTAGTACATGGTCTAAAGAAAAGTATGAGCCTTTGATTGATATCCAGAAAAATTTAGCGGAGATACATTCTTGTTTGACGAAATTGTATTGGGAATGAATGGGCCAGGGCCACTATGATCACCACACTATGATCTCCCAGACAGTCCAATGCGTGTAATACTAGACGTGGCCACCTGTCCATGCTGGCTGCTCGGAAAAGGCACAGTCCTGGGGGCCTGCTGCGGGCGCCTCATATGGTCCTTGCGGGCTACCTTGTGCCCGCGGGCACTGTGTTGGTGACCCCTGCTCTATACGTACTGGTTAACTATCTCTGCCTTTAGTCCATTTGTGATCAATCGGTAATTTCTTGCACACAGAAACTTGACTTTTTTTCCCCACTCACACTCGTAATGTTGACGACGTCGTGGACAAAAGCCGCAGCGTAGAACGGGTCAAACTGGCACGTACCGTCCTGCAATGAGAAGGAGAAAAATTCACAAGTTAAAAATAACTTTTACATTTTAATAAGAAGAACAAGACAACGATACAAGTTCTGTTTTTTAAAGGTGTAGTCAGTGATTCTGGAGAACGCTTGTTGTCACAATCACTTATAGTCAAAATCAGTGAATATCTCCTCACGATCCACTACCTGTATACGTACTGTGTGTGTGCTGAAAAAAAATCCAGTGTCAATACACAGCCTAGGCTCTGTAAACTGGTATGTAAACAAAGGGTATGTTAAAAAATGGGGCCCACCATAGCTAGCAACATGCCCGTTTACAGAGGCTAGGCTGTAAAATACACCTTTACTGTAATAACATTATTTAAAAAGATAGTCATGGGGCGCTCTGGTGGTGTAGTGGAGAGAGCGTGTACCATATTGGCTCCAGCCTTTCGTTGCAGTGGTCGCGGATTCAAATCCGACCCGTGGACCTTTACTGCAGGTCATCCCCTCTCTCTCTCTCTCTCTGTCTCTCTGTCTCCCCATTTCAACTCTGTAGCCTACCTAATAAAGCTTGAAAATGCCAAAAAAATAATCCCTGCGTTCCAAATCACATACTCTTTCTTTTTACTACACTACATACTAAAGTACAGAAGAGTTTTAGTCTTTTTACTACACTACATACTAAAGTACAGAAGAGTTTTAGTCTTTTTACTACACTACATACTAAAGTACAGAAGAGTTTTAGTCTTTTTACTACACTACATACTAAAGTACAGAAGAGTTTTAGTCTTTTTACTACACTACATACTAAAGTACAGAAGAGTTTTAGTCTTTTTACTACACTACATACTAAAGTACAGAAGAGTTTTAGTCTTTTTACTACACTACATACTAAAGTACAGAAGAGTTTTAGTCTTTTTACTACACTACATACTAAAGTACAGAAGAGTTTTAGTCTTTTTACTACACTACATACTAAAGTACAGAAGAGTTTTAGTCTTTCTACTAGGGATGGGCATTTTAAGAAATTCAATTAATCGATCATCGGGAAAATTAACGAGCAATTATCGAGCAATCGTTATCTTTTTTTACATATAAATGCCAACAGAACATCCAAAATACAGCGTTTTACCATAGACTGTATACAAGAGGTTTTTACTCAATTACATCTTTATTCCAAGATCTTCTAGGCAAACAAATATATTAAGACAAGGCAACTTTTTAAAATAAAATAATAAAATGCGGCGCTGGTTAAAGCCTGAGGCTATGAGCCAATGCTACGATACCTTTCAAGATTAAACACATATGCGCCTCCTAAGATGCTGCCAAAGACTGCATAAGGGCACGGCACGTTTCTCTGAGTGGTAAAGGACCTAACGTTACTTCATCTAATAAACAAAATGTGCAAATTAGTTCCCCGATGAAGGCGAAGTAGGAAAGCATAGATGCTAAAGTTAGCCGCTAATGCTAGCGGCGCTAACGTGAGACGTTAAACAGGGTCGGATGTAGGCTTCAAGTGGTACATAATTCGGTTTGTTAAAGTGTTGTACAAGGTTTCACAATGCTTAATGAACATAGTTATTTTCGGTTCTAAAGCTGTCCGATGCCAAACTTCGCCCTGTTTAAGTTTTGCCATCTACGGCAGCTCGCAGGCTGCTGCCTGAGCCTGTTCTGTTGTCTCCTACTACTAGGTAAGTATCTCCCCCTGCTGGTAGGATGTTTAATTGCTGCCCATACAGTCTGTATTGCTGTGCTGCCGGACTCACACTGCGCAACACAACGGCTATATGATCGATAACAATTTCACGTGATCGACAATATTCTTAACGAGCAATGATCGATTAATCGATTAATTATGCCCATCCCTACTTTCTACTACACTACATACTAAAGTACAGAAGAGTTTTAGTCTTTTTACTACACTACATACTAAAGTACAGAAGAGTTTTAGTCTTTTTACTACACTACATACTAAAGTACAGAAGAATTTTAGTCTTTTTCCTACACTACATACTAAAGTACAGAAGAGTTTTAGGGCCACAGACAGGAGAGAGAAAAAAAAATCAGATATTGAAGATTTTTTTTTTCATTATATCGAGAAATGTCAGGAATAAAGATGAATACTCCAAAATGCTATTAGTGTTAGTGGGGTATCTGTGTATTTTCAGCATACTACAATTGGCCTGCATGTATTGGGACATCCTGAGTCTTTTTCCGGCATACTAAATAGTAGGGAAGCGTGGGGATTAGAACAAAGCCAATCTTTAAAGAAAAAGAAAATTGTCATACTTGTCCTTTGTAGGGATAGTCTTCCTCCGTCATGAGTCCGTGGTTGTATCTGATGTATTCAAATGCCTGACTCGGAAGACCACTGAAAAAAAGTCTACATGTTATTAAATGTTCTCCGAGGAACTTTCAGTGTGTGTTCATTCTAGCGCCCCCCTTAGGACAAAAGCGGTAGTGTTTTTACCACGCCAGCTGTTGTTCCTGGGTGAGCGTACTACCCATGACAAAGGCATCAAGAAAAACTATATGAAAATAGCATTCTCTTTACACTGATGGTCTCGTTTGCTGTTACATGTAATTTATGATCATCAGAGGAAAAATTAGACTGTTTCAGAAATATTTAAAAGTTCCTCGTATTGCTTAAATATAACTTATACTGTTTTTTAAAAATATATATGTTATTGTAGGAGCAAAAAATAATAGGCTAGCATCTTACTGTGTCAATTTTTTTTTATTCCCGGTAAAGGGTTTTTACTGGGAGTTTTTTCTCAGCCGAGCTAAGGGTGTAAGGGCAGAGGGCGTCATATTGTATCATATTGTATCATATATCATATTGTATGAAATGTAAAGCCCACTGAGACAAATGTGTTTGTGATTTTGGGCTATACAAATAAAACTGATTTGATTTGATTTATTTGTCACATTTTAACAGCGACGTACACATGTTTTTATATTTGTCTTATGTGCAAAAACTAGAAGAGAAAGAATAATAATAATAAAAAAAACTGAAGAAATGTTTTGTATACACACAGACATACATATAAATATACAGCTCTGGAAAACATTAAACCTGCAGTGTGTAGAATTTTGGGTTTTATTTCCTGGCAGATTTTGTCGAAAGTAATTATAATATCCATAAGTACATTTAATTTAGTGCATAATAGCTGAAAAAAACTTTTTTAATTATTATTTTTTCCTTAGAAAATATTATATGTCCATATTTCTGCATATTTTGGACCAAGGCCTAGTGCCGCCATCTTGAAAGTGTCATAGTTGGAATGTCATCAGGTGCATTGTTTAAAATTTAGAATTGTTCTTGTCCTTGAAGGCCACTGTAGCTTCTGTAATTATTCGAAAGGGGTGGGGTTACCCAGGGAGCGCTGCATTCTAGAACTTTGTAGAACTTTCTTGATGATGTCATATTACACACTGCACCTTTAAAGCCCAGTTCAGACCAAAGATTCACCTTGCAACTGCTTGCGACGAGACGGTTTTAGAACGTCGCAGGGGGGAAATCGCAGCAGTTTGAACTGTTTGTCGCAGCGCGTTGCAAGCCGTTGCAAGGCGTCGCAGAAGATTTAACATGTCAAATCGCAAGGTCCAGTTTTAGAACGTTTCGGCGGTCTCGTCGCAAGGAGTTGCAGTTGCAAGCAGTTGCAAGGCGAATCTTTGGTCTGAACTGGGCTTAAGAGACCACCCCAAATGTTCAGTGTCTCTCGTTTTACTATTTATAGGCATATGTTTGAGCAGAATGAACATTTTGGTTTTATTCTACAAACTACAGACAACATTTCTACCAGATTCCCCCCCAGAAATATTGTCATTAAAGAGCATTTCCATGAAGTAATGTAGCGATGAAGATTGAAGAAAAATCCAGACTGGTCTCTTAATTTTTTCCAGAGCTGTACATACATACATAAAAGGAAAAAGCTAATAAATTAAACGTAATGTTAAAGCTATGGCTTATAATCAGTTCCTGTTGCTTACCCCATGCATCCGTGGTTGTTGAAGTCTTTGGCACAGTCTATCAGCTGCTGCTCCGACTGAGGCAGAAAGAAAAACTGATTTTATTTCCATTATTTAAAGGTGCAGTGTGTAATATGACATCATCAAGAAAGTTCTACAAAGTTCTAGAATGCAACGCTCCCTGGGTAACCCCAACCCTTTAGAATAATAACAGAAGCTACAGTGGCCTTCAAGGACAAGAACAATTCTAAATTCTAAACAATGCACCTGATGACATTCCAACTATGACACTTTCAAGATGGCGGCACTAGGCCTTGGTCCAAAATATGCAGAAATATGGACATATATGAGACCCTTTCTAAGGGAAAAATAAATGATTAAAAAAAAAATCAGCTATTATGCACTAAATTAAATGTACTTATGGATATTATAATTACTTTCTACAAAATCTGCTAGGAAATAAAACCCAAAATTCTACACACTGCAGGTTTAAAGGAATACTTCACCCATACAGAACCTGCATTCTGTCATTATAAAATCGCTCAGAGTTCAACACACCTTTATACAGTATCTCACAAAAGTGAGTACACCCCTAACATTTCTTCAAATATTTCATTATATCTTTCCATGCGACAACACTGAATAAATGACACTTTGATACAATGTCAAGTAGTCAGTGTACAGCTTGTATAACAGTGTAAATTTACTGTCCCCTCAAAATAACTCGACACACAGCCATTAATGTCTAAACTGCTGGCAACAAAAGTGAGTACACCCCTAAGAAAAAATGTCCAAATTGGGCCCAAAGTGTCAATATTTTGTTTTGCCATCATTATTTTCTAGCACTGCCTTAACCCTCTTGGGCATGTAGTTCACTAGAGCTTCACAGGTTGCAACTGGAACCCTCTTCTACCCATTCATGACGACATCAAGGAGCTGGTGGATATTAGAGTCCTTGCGCTCCTCCATCTCCCGTTTTAGGATGCCCCAAAGATGCTCAATAGGGTTTAAGACTGGAGACATGCTTGGCCAGTCCATAACCTTTACCCTCAGCTTCTTTAACAAGCCAGTGGTCGTTCGGAGGGGTGTTTGGGGTCGTTATCATGTTGCAGTACTGCCCTGCGGCCCAGTTTATGAAGGGAGGGGATCATGCTCTGCTTCAGTATGTCACAGTACATGTTAGAATTCAATGAACTGTAGATCCCCAGTGCTGGCAGCACTCATGCAGCCCCAGACCATGACACTCCAACCACCATGCTTGACTCTAGGCAAGACACACTTGTCTTTGTACTCCTCACCTGGTTGCCGCTCCACACTCTTAACACCATCTGAACCAAATAAATGTATTTTGGTCTCATCAGACCACAGGACATGGTTGCAGTAATCCATGTCCGTAGTCTGTTTGTCTTCAGCAAACTTTTTGTGGGGTTTCTTGTGCATCATCTTTAGAATAGGCTTCCTTCTGGGATGACAACCATGCAGACCAGTATGATGCAGAGTGCGGCGTATGGTCTGAGCACTGACAGGTTGACCCCCCACCCCTTCAAGCCCTTCAGCAATGCTGGCAGCACTCATACGTCTATTTTCCAAAGCCAACCTCTGTGTACGACGCTGACCATGTGCACTCAACCTTCGTAAACTGGGCCGCAGGGTGGTATTGCAACATGATAACGACCCCAAACACACCTCCAAGACGACCAGTGGCTTGCTAAAAAAGCTGAGGGTAAAGGTTATGGCCTGGCCAAGCATGTCTCCAGACCTAAACCCTATTGAGCATCTTTGGGGCATCCTCAAATGGAAGGTGGAGGAACGCAAGGTCTTTAATATCCACCAGCTCTGTGATGCTGTCATAAATGGGTGGAAGAGGGTTCCAGTTGCAACCTGTGAAGCTCTAGTGAACTACATGCCCAAGAAGGTTAAGGCAGTGCTGGAAAATAATGGTGGCCACACAAAATATTTACACTTTGGGCCCAATTTGTAAATTTTTTCTAAGGGGTGTACTCACTTTTGTTGCCAGCAGTTTAGACATTAATGGTTGTGTGTCGAGTTATTTTGAGGGGACAGTAAATTTTCACTGTTATACAAGCTGTACACTGACTACTTTACATTGTATTAAAGTGTCATTTATTCAGTGTTGTCCCATGGAAAGATATAAAGAAAAATGTGAAGAAATGTGAGGGGTGTACTCACTTTTGTGAGATACTGTATGTCCACCGGTCAAGTAGGTCTTTTAGCTAAACATCAGTCAGTTCATATCTCACCAGAGCCGTTAGCTTCCCGGTAGCGATAGGGCTTTTAGTATGAGTAGAACGTTAGTAGGGCTTTTAGTATGAGTAGGACGTTAGTAGGGCTTTTAGTCTTTTAGTATGAGTAGGACGTTAGTAGGGCTTTTAGTATGAGTAGGACGTTAGTAGGGCTTCTAGTATGAGTAGGACGTTAGTATGAGTAGGACGTTAGTAGGGCTTCTAGTATGAGTAGGACGTTAGTATGAGTAGGACGTTAGTATGAGTAGGACGTTAGTATGAGTAGGACGTTAATATGAGTAGGACGTTAGTAGGGCTTCTAGTATGAGTAGGACGTTAGTATGAGTAGGACGTTAGTATGAGTAGGACGTTAATATGAGTAGGACGTTATTAGGGCTTCTAGTATGAGTAGGACGTTAGTATGAGTAGGACGTTAGTATGAGTAGGACGTTAGTATGAGTAGGACGTTAGTAGGGCTTCTAGTATGAGTAGGACGTTAGTAGGGCTTCTAGTATGAGTAGGACATTAGTATGAGTAGGACGTTAGTATGAGTAGGACGTTAGTATGAGTAGAACGTTAGTAGGGCTTTTAGTATGAGTAGGACGTTAGTAGGGCTTCTAGTATGAGTAGGACGTTAGTAGGGCTTCTAGTATGAGTAGGACGTTAGTAGGGCTTCTAGTATGAGTAGGACGTTAGTAGGGCTTTTAGTATGAGTAGGACGTTAGTATGAGTAGGACGTTAGTATGAGTAGGATGTTAGTATGAGTAGGACGTTAGTATGAGTAGGACGTTAGTATGAGTAGGACGTTAGTAGGACGTTAGTATGAGTAGGACGTTAGTATGAGTAGGACGTTAGTATGAGTAGGACGTTAGTATGAGTAGGACGTTAGTAGGACGTTAGTATGAGTAGGACGTTAGTATGAGTAGGACGTTAATATGAGTAGGACTTTAGTAGGGCTTCTAGTATGAGTAGGACGTTAGTATGAGTAGGACGTTAGTATGAGTAGGACGTTAGTAGGGCTTCTAGTATGAGTAGGACGTTAGTATGAGTAGGACGTTAGTATGAGTAGGACGTTAGTATGAGTAGGACGTTAGTAGGGCTTCTAGTATGAGTAGGACGTTAGTAGGGCTTCTAGTATGAGTAGGACGTTAGTAGGGCTTCTAGTATGAGTAGGACGTTAATATGAGTAGGACGTTAGTAGGGCTTTTCGAACACAGCCCGTATCTCACCAGAGCCGTTAGCTTCCCGGTAGCGATAGCGTTCACTGACTCCAGACAGCCGGTGGTGGAAAACGTCCAACAACTTCCACAGCTTCCCTGAAGACACAATAAGGGAATAATTGATTAATTATAAATATATATTAAAAGCTATAGTGCGTAACTTTTTCATATGAATGAATGTCGGTTACACATTCATGCCATCGCCAAACGAGTTGACACAACATTATTAAAGCCTATCAGCTCCACAAAACTCTCTCTGTATTTCTCAGTATGGCAGCGTTTACAAACTGGTAAACCCTTGTTGTAAAGTGTAACCCTTCTCGTCATTATTCTACCCTGTCCATATTGTGATGTCATAAATACCTGGTTCTTTTTTTTTTTTTAAGATATTTTTTTGGGGCATTTTTATGCTTTATTGATAGTGTAGAGACAGAGTTGAAATGGGGCAGAGAGGGGAGTGACACGCAGAGAACGACCGCGGGCTGGAATCTAACCCGGGTCTGCTGCTGGCCAAGGCCCATGGGGGGGGGGGGGGGACGCCCTACCAACTGAGCTAAGGGCGCCCCCCCCCCCCCCCCCAATACCTGGTTCTTGACTGGAGTGACAAAGTTTCCCTTCAGCCTCCAGTCGACTGACTCTGGGATTGGTCCTGTTCTGTTGACGTGACGACCGTTAGTAGCAGAACAGTTCTAGAACAGAAGACAAGCAAAGCATTGGAATGTACATTTAAATTAGTGTACAATATTGTGAATGGAAATATATATATACAGCTCTGGAAAAAACTAAGAGACCACTCCAAATGTTCAGGGTCTCTCGTTTTACCACTTATAGGCATATGTTTGAGTAGAATGAACATTTTGGTTTTATAATATAAACTACTGACAACATTTCTACCAAATTCCAATACATTTTTTTCATTAAGAGCATTTCAATAAGTTATGTAGAGATGAAGATGAAGATGAAGTAAAATCCAGACTGGTCTCTTCATTTTTTCCGGGGCTATATAGACACATTTTAAAGGCGCTACAAGGAACTTTTAAATATTTCTGAAACAGTCTCATTTTTCCTCTGATGATCATAAATTACATGTAACAGCAAACCAGACCATCAGTGCAGAGAATGCTATTTTTATATAGTTTTTCTTAATGCCTTTGTCATGGGTATACGCTCACCCAGGAACAACAGCTGGCGTGGTAAAAACACTACCGCTTTTGTCCAAAAGGGGGCACTAGAATTAACACAAACTGAAAGTTCCTCAGAGCACCTTTAAAGGTAAGCACCTAATATTGAAACAATTCATGAGTCTTACCTGAGGCTCCGTCAAAAGGTAGAATTTCCTGAATTGCTCAAATGTCAAGTCAGAGAACTGATTCAGTCCCACTGCGTGAGAGAAACGACAACGTTATGAGAACATTCAGTTGTTTATAACCTTATTCGGCCCGAATGCCAGTTTTCAGGCTTTGAATATTCGTTGGTTTTTCCGAGCGAATATTCGAATATTCGTTCCAGAAAAAACACACCATCAAAAACAACATTAAAAAAAAAATAAAAAATATATAAAAAAAAAAATTAAAAAAAAAAAACGTTAATAATCCCTATATACTCCCTGGAACCGATTTTGACAGTATCTGCATATTTTGTTGAAGGTTTACGCACTCAGAGGTGAAGTAATGGTATACGCTATGACACTTACTGATGTAATATCCTCCTAAATGAGCAATACTACTACTACAATATTACTAACTTTTATATCCAAATATAAAATGATTTGATGACATTATATTGCAGTACTAGCTAATTGCAAAAAAAATAATAAAAAAAAAATAAAAAAAACGAAGCTCCGAATACTAATTTAAGCTCCGAATACTAATTTAAGCTCCGAATACTAATTTTCCGAACGAGTATTTGAATATTCGAATAATTCGGGCCAACCTTATAATGATTTTTTAGGGAAACATTTAAAAAGGATTTTTGAAGTTTTTCTTTCTTATTTTAATTTATTTCACTCTAAAAGTTTAGCCAGAGGACATTAAGTTTAGCCACTTTATTTTACTACTGTCGTTACTACAGCTCTTGTGTTGCGAGCGCCATCCTGTGGTGGTCAGAGGCTATTGCACGGCAGGATATTTTAGGCTTTATAAATCCCTTATCAACACAGTTTAATCAGCGGCGACGCATTAAAGTGGACAGAATGTAAAATCTAGGTGTCCATACATCAGGGGTTTAGCCTGGTGCTACCAGACCATCGTACTTCATTTCATTTGTACAGAAGGTCTGGCAGTGCTGTAATTGGCAAACGTTCACTCATGGAGGCGGGTGTCTGTTAAAAGTTTAAAACTATTGGATCTGCCCAGTGCCACTCTGGATTAGCCAACCAATCGCATAACGTTTGGTCGTCACGTGTGTCATGAGCCGGCTTCTGGCAACTGAAACTGGAGCGCGACTTCGACGTCATCGTTCTCAGCCACTCGCTCTGTTCGCTGATTGGTCCGGCTGTCGAATCTCCGGCAAAACTGGGAAATGGGCTGTACACCCAGACTGACTACTGAAGGGAAAATAAAATTTGGCCGGAAGTAGGCCGGCGGGCGGAGCCAGGCTATCAGGGGTTAATCCACACCTATGGAATGTTCTCCAGCCAATCAGAATAGAGTATTCACACAGACTATGGTATAACCTTATAATGTTTTTTAAAGCTATCAAACTGTGTGGTAATAGTCTTAACATGATTACACGTTACTTGTGAATGAGTGATTCCCGGCGTTATGACGATCTATTTTCTTCTTGTTCTCGGTGAAGACTTGGAGCCGATGGTAAAACTCTTCAGGCTCATAAACCTTAGTGTGCTGAAAAACGTTACAATGAGAAAATGTAACAAATTTGCATACAGGAATTCAATGACAAAAAAATAATCCAAGAAGTAAATAATTAAAGGGACACTGTGTAACATTTTAAGTAATGTATCAGCTAAAATCAATATCCTCATTCATAACTCGACACCATTGTAAATGAGGGTCAATTGGTCTCTCGAGGATAAATAAAAGTTAAATGAAATGAAAACAATTAAATAAATATGTCCTCATTGGTGTAAAATCCCCTCTGCCAATAATCTGAATTATCCTCCTGAGCGGAGAATTACAAATATTAATATTACATTTTGTCCATTGAGCAGGCAGGTCTTATGGAGGAATCCATGTTTTTGGAATGTTATCAGGTGCATTGTTTAGAAATTAGAATTGTTCTTGTCCTTGAAGGCCACTGTAGCTTCTGTTATTATTCTAAAGGGTTGGGGTTACCCAGGGAGCGTTGCATTCTAGAAATTTCTTGATGATGTCATATTACACACTACCCCTTTAAGTTATTTTTTTCGTAGCGCTATGAGTTTTGAATTTTTTTTCAGAATTTAATTTAATTAATTTTTTTTTTTTTTTTTTTTTTTTTTTTTTACTAAAAAAGACATTTGCTTACAAAGTTCTGTTCAATCAATAATACAGAACAATTAAAGGCCCAGGCAACCCAGAGACCTAAATATATGACATTAATAGTGTGTTTCTCTACAAGCTGTTTACAGTTATCCAATTAAAAATGCATTTTCATAAATATTATAAAATTTCGTCTAAAAAACTGCTTTTTTGCTGTCTAGAACATTTTGCAGGGCGGTGTGGGCGTGGTCAATAACGTTCTGTAAGGGAACGTTCTCTCACTCACGGTGCTGAGCAGGTTTAGCCCAGTTCAGACCAAAGATTCACCACACAACGAAACTCAAACTTGAAAATGTTGCAAATGCTCAATGAGCCTGACTGGAAGTTCACACTGCTGCACGGGCTGCGACGGTAGCTGGTTTCCCTAGCAACGGTGAATGCTTTGGCACAGCTGAGAGCACAGCTCAGAATCACTTGCATCCTGCTAGAAAGTAACTTATTATTATTAGCCTATATAGGCTAGCTTTGCAATTAGTTGTATGCTATTTTTTCCCCACCACAACCGCAACCTATTTAATTGAAACAAGTGTCTGTGTCACAATGAAAATATATAAAAATATCTCTGTCTCATATTTATAGTTAGACTATCTCTTATTAGTTTATTTCCCATTTAACTTGCAAAAAATCCCCTTTCTTATTTTAGGCATATGCATTTTTAAAATCAGATTTTTCTGTGGATAGGAGTGGGAATAGAGAGAGAGAGAAAATGGAGTCTGATTATGTTTCTCATCACGTGAGCTGATGCGATATAGGCTACGGTTCAACAGTGTGGAGACCCGCTGTTGAAGTACGCTACAGGCATAGCCGCGGAAACATATTCTCAGAAGGGAGTGCTGACAAAAAAGAAGCTCTGCCTGCACTTAAATAATAACTCGCTACATTGATTAAAAAAAATGCATCACCAATGCAATATTGTTACATGCAGCGGTGACACATGCCGTATTGGGTCGATTAGCCTATAAGAAGGGGTTTCCCCCTGGGAATAGGTCGTAAAAAGTCGGGTCGTTTTATATTCGGGGTCTAATATTCAGCGTCCAGTTATGGACTGACCGTTACCAGAGCGATCATTCAGCTTCAGGGCTTGTGTCCAACTTGTTTTTTATTTTTTCGGGTGGAGCACTGGCTGCGCACTCAGATGCGGCCGGACAGAGGTGTGTGCGCTTGGATAGAGAACGAAGTGACGAGAGGAAAAAGAGGCACGTGAAATGGCCCCAAATCCCCAGCACTGAATTCAAAGCCTCGACTCATTATGTTGTGAGTCGACGTGTCAGAGGCATGAATCGGCGCAGCGATCGACGTCGCGCAGTCAGTTAGGAGACATGTCTCTGTGTATCAGGGCTCGGGACATGCAATTGGCACGTGAAAGCATGTCCCCTCTACAACGTTAACATGCAGGAATCCCCGGTGATCATTTAGTCTTAAACCACATAGTTTTTCTGCACGGCGGCTCGGCGAGGGCTCACTGTGAACGTCACCATCACAGTGTTTCACCGGGGTGCGCGCTTTTTCGCTCAGACGGGGCTTTGAGTGTAGGCTCAGGCGCAAAGAGACAGTCTGTATCACTTGCGCGGCACCAGAGAGATGGCATAGAATTGTTTTTATAGTCTTTAAGAATCGCGTGACGTGTGAAAACAAAACTCCAAGCCAAAATTCGAATTTGAAATTTTCTAACGAGAAGTCCAATGTATGTTAGAGTGGAGATGCGTGTGAAAACGGCTTGTCATGCGACATTCGAATCAGGATTTTTCAAATGCTCGACCAACTGACATGGAAGTATGTTTGCGGGGGGTTGGCAGCTATTCCTAAAACCTTTCATATACATATTAACATTCATTTTACTCCCCAAATAACATAGTTACAAGGATTTAGTGGATTTGGGTTGCCAGGGCCTTTAAGCATCAGGGTACATTGATAAAGGAGGCTTTGTAACCACTATCTTACATTAAAGTACATTATGAATGTGCATAGGTAGAAAAAGAATACAATTACTTTTTAAAAATATATATAAATTCAAACATATTGCCTACAGATTTTTTTTTTAATCCTTTATTTATACAGGTAAATCCCATTGAGACCGGAGACTCTTTTTCAAGGGAGACCATGTTCCCATTCCCACGTTACCATTCACACACACATTCATACACCGATAGCAGCAGGCTAACTATCGACATTCACACGAGGCAAGGTGGGTGAAGTGTCTTTGCCCAAGGACACAACAACTATTACACAGGTGGGCAGGGCGGGGATCGAACCTCCAACCCTTTGATCATCGGCCGACCCGCTCTACCACCTGAGCCACAGTCGACCTATTTTATTTTATAAACTTTGATTACATACCTGTGACATCCACTCTTTGAACTGATATTCCTCTATATAAAAAAACACAAGTAAGAAGTCAGTTAAAGCTGCATTGTGTAACTTTGGGTGTGTCAGAGAAGTGAAACATTTTCTAAGGTATATTCTCATAACTGAATAAACAAACTTTCCTCACAGGAAAATGTGATCCCTGGAACACTGTTTGAAGTTAGAAAGCTTCCTGAAAAGTTACTGTTTCACTGTTGTTGTTGTTGTTTACAGCAGCAGGGCCCACAGTTTGCCTACTTTTACCCCACTACAATGATTTGATACATGTAGTGCCTAGTGCCTTTACAAATTTAAAAAGTTCACGCATTGTGAAAATTATTCATTAGTTTCAGTCCTATACATACAACATCCACCCCAGCAGCAACAAATTCTGCTCTAACACACACACACACACACACACACACACACACACAAAAATGTCCCCACAACATGAGTAAAACCAGCACACACACACATAAACACACACACACACACACACACACACACACACACACAGAGCCATGATGAACCAATTAATTTACATTTTAGTCTTACATTTTTTAAATATTTTAAGTCGACAGCTAAAGGCAACTTTTACCTCAGTCATTTTTCCACCGCTATTCATGATTATGAAACCGTTATAGTAAGTACGCCATTACCGGTGTCAACTTAGGCTATATAACTGTCTGCTTTCCAAATTCGTCATTTACTAGACAAATACAGCGATAAAAACTAAGCCATACTCAATAAATAAAGACCAATTAAAAACACCCTTGGATCACTTACCTTCGTGTAAAGTCATTGGCGTTAAATTAACTAAATTAAAAGCGGACGATAAGATCCAGAAAGCACCGAGCAGCGCCATGCTTTCCTGCTGCTGTAAGCCCGACACAGCGTCACATGACACGGCTTCACGGTTAGCCCCTTCTCCCCCCTCTCTACCCCTTTCATCCACAACGAAAGAGCTAATCGCGCTATGGATCGCACAAACACACACACACACACAGAAACACACACACACAGTCACATACATGCAGAGAGACAGACACACACAGACACACACACACACACACACACACACACAGTCACATACATGCAGAGAGAGACACACACACACACACACACACCAGCACTGCAATTCATTTTCCTGGATAAAACACACCACTATACATAAACTTTCCAATCTGGACTAGAATGTCTCTGGGTGGCTTACTTTCCTTTATTCACAACGTGTGTGTGTGTGTGTGTACAGTTTAAAATGTAGAAAACCTTTAGTCTATTAGAATATTTTTTATCAGCTTTTTCACATCTTGACCACATTGGATCTGGTCATGGCTTTTTTGCATTTTCATCATAAACACAAAAATGTTTTCACATAAATGATCTTAAAACTCTGTGAGAAAGTCTAATCCAGATTTGGACGTGTAGCCTATAGGTGCCGTGGTTTTCGATCAGAACAAAGTCTAATATGGTCTAGACACGGGGGGGGGGGGGGAAGCTGTGAAATCTCCCTTTACACCGACGGTCTCGTTTGCTGTTACATGTCATTTATGATCATCAGAGGAAAAATAAGACTGTTTCAGAAATATGTAAACCTGCAGTGTGTAGAATTTTGGGTTTTATTTCCTAGCACATTTTGTAGAAAGTAATTATAATATCCATAAGTACATTTAATTTAGTGCATAATAGCTGAAAAAATAATTTTAATATTTTTTTTCCCCCTTAGAAAGGGTCTCATATTATATGTCCATATCTCTGCATATTTTGGACCAAGGCCTAGTGCCGCCATCTTGAAAGTGTCATAGTTGGAATGTCATCAGGTGCATTGTTTAAAATTTAGAATTGTTCTTGTCCTTGAAGGCCACTGTAGCTTCTGTTATTATTCTAAAGGGGTGGGGTTACCCAGGGAGTGTTGCATTCTAGAACTTTGTAGAACTTTCTTGATGATGTCATATTAGGGCCCACTCACACTAGTGCCATTTGCCTGTTCCGTGCTCAGCACGATTCAGCACGATTCCCCCCCCTCCCCACTCCCCCCGCTGGCCCGTGCTCATACTGCTTGTGGCCTGGGCACACTTGCACCTTGCCTACGTCACCGTGCGCGTTTAGGATTTGGAGCGTAGTCTTGTAGGCTATACGACTGTTTGTGAATATTTTCATCCGGCCAAATTTGCATCAAATATTCCACTTCCACATTAGAGCAACGAGAATCCTTAAGCTAAGCTATTGTTTTTTTTAATGTAGCCTTGACGTAATAGGTCGCGGTGGACAGTCTCATATTTGTGCAGCATGCTGTTTATTATTAATATAACAGCCCGTCATCAGACCATACGTACCGGATGGTTTTATACACATCGATCGCTCCATCAAATCCAAGTCAGAACTTTTTGTATGGGCAGAGATCGTTTTTTTAAGTGTCTTTATAAAGTTTCTTGTTGGTGTAGGCTACTGTTTCCTTATCACCGGACCGCGGTGTGTTATTTTGTGTTCGTCTCCACCGCCATGCGTAAAGGCAGTTATGAAAGCTGACGGGAGGAAAAAGAAAAAAATCATCTGACGAACGTGAGTAAACACGAAAACCTTTTTGCTTTGCTTTCTGCGCTCACCTAAGGGCGCACTCACACTAGTGCCGTTTGCCTGTTCTGTGCTCAGCACGATTCAGCACGATTCCCCCCCTCCCCACTCCCCCCCGCAGGCCCGTGCTCACACTGCTCGTGGCCTGGGCACACTTGCACCTTGCCTACGTCACCGTGCGCGTTTAGGATTTGGAGCTTAGTCTACTTGTAGGCTATACGACTGTTTGTGAATATTTTCATCCGGCCAAATTTGCATCAAATATTCCACTTCCACATTAGAGCAGAATCCTTAAGCTATTGTTTTTTTTTAAATGTAGCCTTGACGTAATAGGTCGCGCTGGACAGTCTCATATTTGTGCAGCACGCTGTTTATTATTAATATAACGGCCCGTCATCAGACCATATGTACTGGATGGTTTTATACACATCGATCGCTCCATCAAATCCAAGTCAGAACTTTTTGTATGGGCAGAGATCGTTTTTTTAAGTGTCTTTATAAAGTTTCTTGTTAAACCTTAGTGTAGGCTACTGTTTCCTTATCACCGGGCCGCGGTGTGTTGTTTTGGGTGCGTCTCCACCGCCATGCGTAAATGCAGTTATGACAGCTGACGGGAGGAAAAAGAAAAAAATCATCTGACGAACGTGAGTAAACACGTAAACCTTTTTGCTGTGCTTTCTGAGCCGACCTAATTAGCTCTCTCCCTCTTTTATTAGCCCATACCTAGGCTTACACACACGTTCATTCTCACACATTATAGCTACAAGTCCAAGTGGTGGGCAATTCTGGTGCCGACTAGTAAGGCAGCGGACGTTAACGGACAATGCATCCTTAATAAATTCACGTCAGGAACGCCGCCTGTGCGCTTGCTTGTGCACGTGTCATCTCATTAGCATCTGTACTTTGGCCACGGCACACCTCTCCCAAGTGTGCCGTGGCCAAGGGGCTGTTCCGTGCTGGAATACAAGTTGGCGTGGTCACACTAGCCAAACGTTCTAGACTTTAGTATGCAAATGAGCTTTGGCACGGGGCCGCGGCCCTAGTGTGAGTGGCCCCTTACACACTGCACCTTTAAAAGTTCCCTGTGGTCTACTAGAGTTTTCCATTAACTGCCTTATCAAAGCTTTTGTTGCTAAATCTAACTTTTGCAACATGAAGTGTTGCTATGGTGGGCCCCCTTTGTTTACATACCAGTCATAAAGTGTCTGTGTGTGTGTGTGTGTGTGTGTGTGTGTGTGTGTGTGTGTGTGTTAACAGTTAAAACAAACTGGAGTCGCCTCTCAGACACATTTCCCCCTGAGAAAAGATAGATTTATTAGCAAGAGGTAAGGTCAGGACAGAGACACTTTGATACAACACTGGGAATAAACTATCAAGCTGTGAGAATGGACGGAGAGATAACTTTCTCAAACAAACAAACGGGGTATTGCTCACTGCAAACGTTTCAATGTGCCTGTTAGAGAAAGGAAAGATTTGTGTGCAAGGGTGGGGTGTGTGTGTCTGTGTGTGTGTGTGTGTGTGTGTGTGTGTGTGCTAGGGTGGGAGGGTGGGAGGGGATGGGTGGGGGGGTTAATTAAAGGTGTGGTCAGTGATTTCGGAAAATGTTTGTTGTCAAAAATTTTTTGTTGGGGGCCGTCAAAATCAGTGAATATCTCCTCATGAACCGCTACCTGTTATGTACTGTGTGTGCGCTGAAAAAAAATCCATTGTTAATACACAGCCTAGGCTCTGTAAACTGGTATTTGAACAATGTAAACAAAGCGGCTATAGCAACATGCCTGTTTACAGAGCCTAGGCTGTGTATTAACACTGGATTTTTTGTCAGCGCACACACAGTACAGACAGGTAGTGGATCATGAGGAGATATTCACTGATTTTGACAAAAAATGATTTTGACAACAAGCGTTCAGAATAAGACTCCACCCTTAAAGACAAACTGTAGATACAGAGCTCTGGAAAATATGAAGAGACCAGTCTGGATTTTTCTTCAATCTTCATCTCTACATTACTTCATGGAAAATGCTCTTTAATGACAATATTTCTTGGGGGGGAATTTGGTAGAAATGTTGTCAGTAGTTTATATTATAAAACCAAAATGTTCATTCTACTCAAACATATGCCATTAATAGTCAAACGAGAGACAGGGGCGGCAGTGGCGAAGTCGGTAGGGAGACCGCCTCTGGAGTGCAGGGTTGGAGGTTCGATCCCCCGTCTCCCCGCCACATGTTGAAGTGTCCCCGAGTAAAGAGACACTGAACCCCAAATTGCTCCCGATGGTTCAGAGAGAGCCTTGCATGGCAGCTTCTACCATCGGTGTATGAGTGTGTGTGTGAATGGGTGAATGTGGTAAGATATGTAAAGTGCTTTGGGGCTGAGAAAATCGGCTAGAAAGCGCTATATAAGTCAAGTCCATTTACCATTTACACTGAATATTTGGAGTGGTCTCTTCATTTTTTCCGGGGCTGTATGTTGGATTTAAACATGTGGAAAGTGGCACATGCCTTCCACTTAAGCATAAGGTGTTTAGTTATTTTTTTATCTTTCTTTACAAAGCCTGTAAAAAATACATATAAATATCCCAAGAATAAGCACAATATAACTACTGTTATGTATAGTTTGGAAATAGACAGTATACAGAATGTGTTACACTTACAAGTTGTCTTCAACGTTTGTCTTTCAAGCTATAGTGCGTAACTTCTGTCGCCCTCATGAGGAATTCTGAGTAATTACAACAACACTAGTCGGTGCATCGCCATCTACATGAGGTAAAGCCTTCAGTTGATAGCACATGGATTTTATACCTTCTGCTGTACGTCCAGGTTTTTTTTTTTCTTAGCAGTAGAATCAACAACTGAAACATTTCTTGGGCTCTTCTTGGGGATTTTTCGGAGCTCCTGCACCAGTGTCAGGGGGGTCGGGGGGGGGGGGGGACACCAGTTTGTAAACGCTGCCATACTGAGAAACACAGAGAGAGTTCTGTGGAGCTGATAGGCTTAATCAACTTTGTGTCAACTCATTTCGACATCCATTTATATGAAGAAGTTACGCACTGTAGCTTTAACGCGTCATACACAGAAAAGTTATTACATAGTTGAACCATCATAAGGATAACACATTTCCAGGGATATGTTTTTATAACACATTGCACGTTAGGAAATCCAGATGCAATCGAAGCCTGTACACAAACGTTTGTACGGAAAAAATATCTCTGGGGGCGCCCTTAGCTCAGTTGGTAGGGCGTCCCCCCCCCCCCCCCATGGGCCTCGGCCAGCAGCGGACCCGGGTTCGATTCCAGCCCGCGGTCGTTCTCTGCATGTCACTGCCCTCTCTGCCCCATTTCACCTCTGTCTCTACACTATCAATAAAGCATAAAAAATGCCAAAAAAAATCAAAAAAAAAAGAAAAAATATCTCTCCTTTATTGGCAAAATCGTAGAACAAAAACAGTTTACATTTACAGTTTTCATTTTTTTATTTGCTTCTTTTATTCGCTTTTATAATGTGTTTTATGTATTCTAATCTTGCCCCTGTAAAGCACTTTGAGTGGCCTTGTGTCTGAATTGTGCTATAGAAATAAACTTGCCTTGCCTTGCCTTGCCTTGCCTTACATATTTCAGGGGGTATGTAATCCATTTCAAGATTAAGGCGAAATCCATAATGCACTGGCCAAAGAGGATTACACACTGAACACTGACTTACTGCCAATGAGATTGATGCTTTGTGTTTTTTTTTAATTGTTTTATTGTGTTTCTTGTTTAAAGTGTGAAATTTCGTTTTTTAATGTGAAATGTTCATGTTTTTATGCTGCTGCCTTCTTGGCCTGGACTCTCTTGAAAAGGAGATTTTGAATCTCAATGAGAATATTCCTGGAACGGGGCGCTCCGGTGGTGTAGTGGATAGAGTGTGTAGCATAATGGATCTGGCCTTCGTTGCAGTGGTCGCGGGTTCAAATCCGACCCGTGGACCTTTACTGCAGGTCATCCCCCCCCCCCCCCCCTCTCTCTCTCTCCCTCTCTCTCTCTGTCTCCCCATTTCAACTCTGTACTGTCTAATAACGCTTGAAAATGCCAAAAAAATAATCTTAAAATAAAAAGAATATTCCTGGAATAATAAAGGTAAAATGGTAAATAATTTAATTCCAAACTGAAAACATAAATCCCATAGACAATTATAAATGTAACTCCTTACTATTGTTCTAAATAACTTTCCATATACTTGTGGGGCGCCCTTAGCTCAGTTGGTAGGGCGTCCCCCCCTCCCCCATGGGCCTCGGCCGGCAGCGGACCCGGGTTCGATTCCAGCCCGTGGTCGTTCTCTGCATGTCACTCCCCTCTCTGCCCCATTTCAACTCTGTCTCTACACTATCAATAAAGCATAAAAATGCCAAAAAAAAATATCTTAAAAAAAAATAACTTTCCATATACATCTCTCATCTGTCCATTCTGTTGTGTAAAATATTTCTTCATAAAATGTTGATTTAAAGACGATAAATAACATACATACTCTGAAACTCTATAGATAAAACTTTCTCCAAGCTTCTACTCTAGTCTCAGTGTGTGTGTGTGTGTGTGTGTGTGTGTGTGTGTGTGTGTGTGAGTGTGTGTGTGTGTGTGTGTGTGTGTGTGTGTGTGTATGTGTGTGTGTGCATGCATGTGGGTGTGACAATGAGTGAGTCAGTGAGTGAGTAGGTGAATGTGTGTGTGTGTTCATGTTTGTTAGTGTGTGAGTGTGTGTGTGTGTGTGTGCTTCTACTCAGTGCCTAAATAACCTTTATAAACATTAGGGAAGGGGAACATTCTAGAATGGAACAGCCTACTGTCTGTGTGTCTAATACAAATAATAGAATATGTACATTATAAAATATTGTCTCTGTACAGTGTGTGTGTGTGTGTGTGTGTGTGTGTGTGTGTGTGTGTGTGTGTGTGTGTGTGTGTGTGAAATATTGTCAGTGTACAGATGGTCAGCAGTTCATGTTGAGGTTTTGGGTTTGATCCTGTGTGTGGTTGTGTGTGTGTGTGTGTGTGTGTGTGTGCGCATGTGTGTGTGTGTATGTGTGCGTGCGTGTGCATGCATGTGTGGGTTTGTTCTGTGTGTGTGTGTGTGTGTGTGCGTGTGTGAGTGTGTGTGTATGTGCGCATGCGTGCGTGTGAGTGTGTGTATGTATGTGTGCGTGTGCATGCGTGTGTGGGTTTTTTGTGTGTGTGTGTGTGCGTGTGCATGTGTGTGTGTGTGTGTGTTTTTTCTGTGTGTGTGTGTGTGTGTGTGTGTGTG
>OX442349.1:316172-318672 GCA_949357725.1 Hyperoplus immaculatus
GCTCTTTTCCCTGGTTTTTCACAGACCCAAAGCGCTTTACATTGTTTTGTACACATTCACCCATTCACACACACATTCATACACCGATAGCAGCAGCAGCTACCACGCAGGGTGCAAGCTGACTATCAGGAGACATTTAGGGTTCAGTGTCTCTTTGCCCAGGTGACACTTGGACATGTGGCGATTCAGCCTATCAGCTTCCCTACAAAGCTCTCTCTGTATTTCTCAGTATGGCAGCGTTTACAAACTGGTGTCCCCCCCCCCCCTCCCCCTGACACTGATGCAAGACTCAAGAAATTTTTCAGTTGTTGATTCTACTGCCAAGAAAAAAACCTGGACGTACAGTAAATAATACATTTGGATCATGGCCTATACATGCTTTTTAAGGCCAGCTGCAGTTCGTAGTATAGTAAAAACAGGGACAATGGCTGTGTTGTAAAAGCCCTACTAACGTCCTCCCTCCTACATACTCAACATGTATATACTACATACTAAAAGCCCTACTAACGTCCTCCCTCCTACATACTCAACATGTATATACTACATACTGAAAGCCCTACTAACGTCCTCCCTCCTACATACTCAACATGTATATACTACATACTAAAAGCCCTACTAACGTCCTCCCTCCTACATACTCAACATGTATATACTACATACTAAAAGCCCTACTAACGTCCTCCCTCCTACATACTCAACATGTATATACTACATACTGAAAGCCCTACTAACGTCCTCCCTCCTACATACTCAACATGTATATACTACATACTAAAAGCCCTACTAACGTCCTCCCTCCTACATACTCAACATGTATATACTACATACTAAAAGCCCTACTAACGCCCTCCCTCCTACATACTCAACATGTATATACTCCATACTAAAAGCCCTACTAACGTCCTCCCTCCTACATACTCAACATGTATATACTACATACTGTCTACTTAACCATCCATTGTGTATGCGAGGTTCGTCGGACTGTTTATACTGAAGTATACAGAAGCAATAAAGAATTTAAAAAAAAACTTCCGTGCCGTTTGAAAAGGACGCAATGCATTGTGGGGCGGTAGCGAGTAGGAAAAGTAACCTATCGATCCATACACAAAGATTTCCCAGAAGTTAGTACTCATCCGGGCATTTCTCGTCTACACAAACTCGCATACACAAGTTCAACCACGACATACTCAAATTGATGTCAAAATTAGTATGAGTAGGACATTAGTAGGGCTTTTAGTATGAGTAGGATGTTAGTAGAGCTTTTAGTATGAGTAGGACGTTAGTAGGGCTTTTAGTATGAGTAGGATGTTAGTAGGGCTTTTAGTATGAGTAGGACGTTAGTAGGGCTTTTAGTATGAGTAGGACATTAGTAGGGCTTTTAGTATGAGTAGGACGTTAGTAGGGCTTTTAGTATGAGTAGGACGTTAGTATGGCTTTTAGTATGAGTAGGACGTTAGCAGGGCTTTTAGTATGAGTAGGACGTTAGTAGGGCTTTTAGTATGAGTAGGATGTTAGTAGGGCTTTTCAAACACAGCCAATGAGATTAGAAATGCAGGGTATATGATTTGTGATTAACTCAAATGTAATGGTTGACCAGTAGAGGGAGACAGAGAGCTTAAATATTGGGAGCACAGTTTATCCTGCAACTCGTGCCAGTGATGTGAACACACACACACACACACACACACGCACACACACACACACACACAGACACACACACACACACACACACACACACACAGACACACACACACACACACACAAAAAGAGAGAGACACACACACACACAAACAAAGAGAGAGAGAGACACACACACACACACACACAATAACACACACTCACAGAGAGAGACACACACACATACACAGAGAGAGACTCACAAACACACTAACACAGGGAGAGAGAAGCACACAGACACACACACACACACGCACACGCACGCACACACACACACACACACACACACACACACACACACACACACACACACACACACACGTAGGCACAATGCATCCCCTGAGTGTTGTCTTCCCACGGTTGGATACAAGGGAAGCCAGAGCCGCGTGTGTGTAGGTGGAAAGGAAACCTTGTACCTTAGCAACGCAGCGCATGTTCTTCTCTGCCGCCCCCAGATTGTGTGTGTGTGTGTGTGTGTGTGTGTGTCTGTGTGTCTCTCTCTATGTGTGTGTGTCTCTCTCTCTCTGTGTGTCTCTCTGTGTGTGTGTGTGAGTCTGTGTGTGTGTCTCTCTCTCTCTCTCTCTGTGTGTGTGTGTGTGTGTGGGGAGGGCCGGGAATCTGTAGGTGGTATTCTTTCCACCAAGACCTTATTTGGACATAGCCATCTACCTATGTCATTTACTGAGTTCCCTCCACACCACTGCAGCAGGGAGATTTATCCAGCACTCGTTTCAAGAAATTAGACATACAGTATCTATCTATCTATCTATCTATCTATCTATCTATCTATCTATCTATCTATCTATCTATCTATCTATCTATC
>OX442349.1:326172-336172 GCA_949357725.1 Hyperoplus immaculatus
AATGGACTACAGATGGAAATTAGCCGCCGAAATTAGCTACAATCTGGCATGTTTACGTGTACTGCTGTACATGTTAATTAATGTGCATTGTCCTGAAATAAATAAATAAATACAATAAAATGTGCAGTTTTTAATATAACACCCATTATATTATATACCTTGTTTATATGTAGTTTTTATTCTATATACCTGAGTTACATGTAGTTTGTAACCCATTCTATACCTTAGTTATATGTAGTTTTTAATAAATACCTTAGTTATATGTAGTTTTCATTGTATAACTTAGTTATATGTAGTTTTTATTCTATATACCTTAGTTATATGTAGTTTTTATTCTATATTATACCTTAGTTATATGTAATTGTATACCTTAGTTATATGTAGTTTTTAATACAGTATATAACCCATTCTCTACCTTAGTTATATGTAGTTTTATACCTTAGTTATATGTAGTTTTAATACAGTATATAACCCATTATTTACCTTAGTTATATGTAGTTTTTAATACAGTATATAACCCATTCTTTACCTTAGTTATATGTAGTTTTTATTCTATATTATACCTTAGTTATATGTAATTGTATACCTTAGTTATATGTAGTTTTTAATACAGTATATAACCCATTCTCTACCTTAGTTATATGTAGTTTTATACCTTAGTTATATGTAGTTTTAATACAGTATATAACCCATTATTTACCTTAGTTATATGTAGTTTTATACCTTAGTTATATGTAGTTTTAATACAGTATATAACCCATTATTTACCTTAGTTATATGTAGTTTTTAATACAGTATATAACCCATTCTCTACCTTAGTTCTATGTAGTTTTATACCTTAGTAATATGTAGTTTTATACCTTAGTTATATGTAGTTTTTAATACAGTATATAACCCATTATTTACCTTAGTAATATGTAGTTTTATACCTTAGTTATATGTAGTTTTTAATACAGTATATAACCCATTATTTACCTTAGTTATATGTAGTTTTATACCTTAGTTATGTGTAGTTTTCCTCCGGACCCTCTGGTGCAGATGATGAGGTGTTTGGAGAAGAGGAAACACTGTCTCTCTCCTTCTTTCTTCAGAGACAGAGAACCCAGACGCCCGCGGGTGATTTTACCTTTCTCTGTCATGGGGACCTGGATGAGGGAACCTAAGGGAGGGGGGGGGGGAAGGAGGGGGAGAGAGAGAGAGAGAGGGGGGGAGGGAGGGAGAGAGAGAGAGAGGGAGAGATAGAGAGACAGAGGGACAGAGGAACTTTTACATTTGTCTGAAACAGTCTAATTTTCCTCTGATGATCATAAATGTCATGTATTAGCAAAAAAGACCAGCTGTGCAAAGAATGTCTGTCTGTCTGTCTGTCTGTCTGTCTGTCCGTCCGTCCGTCCGTCCATCCATCCATCCATCCATCCACCCACCTAACTATCCATTCATCCATCCATCCATCCACCCACCTAACTATCCATTCATCCATCCATCCATCCACCCACCTAACTATCCATCCATCCATCCATCCGGCCGCCCGTCCAACCGTCCGTCCGTCCGTCCGTCCATCATCTATCTATCTATCTATCTATCTATCTATCTATCTATCTATCTATCTATCTATCTATCTATCTATCTATCTATCTATCTATCTATCTATCTATCTATCTATCTATCTATCTATCTATCTATCTATCTATCCATCCATCCATCCATCCATCCATCCATTCATCCGTCCATCCATCCATCATGTTATTCCTACCTTGCCTAACGAAGGTCTGGCTGGTGTCCAGGAGAACTTCACATCCTTCTACGATCATCCTCTCGATGGAGAGGTTCTTCCTGATGTTCTCCGTCTCACTCACCTCATCGTGCATGATCCTAGACAGAGGGGAAATACATTTAAAAATACTCAGGAATCCTTGTATTTCACAGTTTAAAGGAATACTTCACCCATACAGAACCGGCGTTCTATCATTATAAAATCACTATTATAATATAATGAATGAGGTTTTTCTTCCCTCGGTCTTCCCTTGGCCCAGCTGTCCTGTTAATCCTTAGACAGTGAGACCATAAAACACTCTTTCTGCCTTTTCTCAGGCTAGGATGATCCGATTTCTAAAAATGTTACTCAGAAATTCTTGTATTTCACAGTTTAACATGGAGTCAGCGATTTCAGGGAACGCTTTTTTCCGAATTCACTTTTTTTTTTCAAAATCAGTGAATATCTCCTCACACACAGTACAGACAGGTAGCGAATCATGAGGAGTTTTTCACTGATTATGCCAAAAGGTGATTTTGATAACAAGCGTTCTCCAGAATCACTGACTCCACCTTTAAATCGGATACATATAATTCAATTACCAGCCAAACTAAACAGATCATTCTTGAGTTTGCCTTTACATTTTTCAAGTGTAAAGGACTGGTAAACAATACGTACATAGGCTACTTACATTACCAGCTCCAATAACTAGGGCAAGTTAATTCCCTAAAAAAAAACATTTTCATTGACAGAACATCTCAAGCCTCTGCACTGATGCAACAATGAACTGATACATCATTGCATTGATCAAACATAGCAGGGTAAAACCTACAATACATTCCTATTGCCTGACTGACAGTATGTTTACCTGGAGATTCACACACACACACACACACACACACACACACACACAGACAGACAGACAGACAGACAGACAGACAGACAGACAGACAGACAGACAGACAGACACACAGACACACACACACACACAGACAGACAGACAGACAGACAGACAGACAGACAGATAGATAGACAGACAGAGACAGACAGACAGACAGACAGACAGACAGACAGACACACACACACACACACACAGACAGACAGACAGACAGACAGACAGACAGACAGACAGATAGACAGACAGACAGACAGACAGACAGACAGACAGACAGACAGACAGACAGACAGACACACACACACACACACACACACAGTATGTACCTGGATAGTTCCTCCAGTTTGCCCTTAGCGTAGTCCAGACTGGTTCTCTCCACGTGTTCATGAGGCGTGTGAGCCAGTAGCTCATGAAGAGTCAGAATGTAACGGGGAATCTGAGAGAGAGAGAGACAGAGAAACACATGTTCAAAACACTTATTAAAATGAGTATCTTTAAGTTAAGTTACTTTACTGGTCAAAGGCTATGTTAAAATTGGTCTTTTCGCATTCGCCCTCTCAATACTTCAAACTTAGAACTTGTTCACATAGAAGCAGTTTCCACTTAAACAGGTTATTAATTGGCCTATTTTTTTTTAAGATATCTTTTGGGCATTTTTATGCTTTATTGACAGTTTGTAGAGACAGAGGTTAAATGTGTCAGAGAGGGGAAGACATGCAGAGAACGACCCGGGCTGGATTCTTACCCGGGTCTGCTGCGGTGCCTGAGCCCAGGGGCTCAACGCCCTTACCCACTGCGCCGAGGGCTCGAGGCGCCCCCAGAGAAATGCATGTTTAAAATACTTATTGAAGTTTTTTTTTCTCAATTGCTTGAAAGCTTTTGTCCTTTCAGAACTATCTTATTTATTATTCTTTCGGACAATTCCACACAATACACAATTATCTCTTTCACATCATACATCTTAATTAGTGTTGTCCAAAGGGTGACGGAAGAAGCCTAAGGCTTATCGAGTCCCGCCCCCAATTTCATCAGATTCAGAATCAGATACACATTTACTGATCACACAAAAAAAAAGAAAAAAGAAAAAAAAGAAAAGAAAAGAAAAGAAAAAGGAAGAAAACACACTCCAGCTCCTGCTTTTCTGGTTGAAAACATGCGCTCAATGGCATTTAGCGACCAATTTAGTAGTTCCATGATTAATCCACTTGCTTCAGCTTTTAGGATCAGTTCTGCTCCGTTCTGATTTTCTGTACAATACAGAGTTTGTTTTGCCCTTTTATTGTGGCCTTTTCAATGTCATTATCTGGTCGTCTAAACACAACTGCAAAAGTATTCAAACCCAAACAAGTCATTCTGCTGACCTATCTTTTACAATAATGTTATGATAGTGCCATTCACCTTTACTCAGCTTCTTAGTGCTCTGCTTTCAGTCTATAATTTTCCATAATTTTAGAGACATACATTTTTTTGAAATTTCGCAAACTGCAACTCCCTGTGATATCTTCATCAAGTTCATTCCATAATTTAATACCCTTTACAGAAATCGAAAATGATTTAAGTGTGGTCCGTATATTTTTCTCTGTGAGTCTTCTTATTCTTCTTAAATCATGCGAGACTCCTCTTTCTTCAAACATTGCTTGTAAACTGACAGGAAGGCTTTTTTTTGAAGCCTTGTACATCATTTGTACGGTGTGGTAACTTACTACGTCCCGTAATTTGAGAATTTTACCTTCAATAAAGAAGTTATTAGTGTGTGCCCTGTAAGGTGCTTGATATATTATTCTTATTGCCCTTTTTTGAAGGATCTCGCAATGTACCTTTGTAAGTGTTTCCCCACACCTCAGCACAGTAATGCAGATGTGGGGAAACTAAACTCCAGTATAATACAAGTAACTTACGAACTAATGTTGTTCTTAGCAGTAGAATCAACAACTGAAACATTTCTTGGGCTCTTCTTGGGGATTTTTCTGAGCTCCTGCATCATTGTTCATACATTCATATGAAAATGTTATGCACTATAGCTTTAAATGAATACAGCTTTACATGAAACAATAATAAAAGTGTTGTAGTGGCCTGTGTAAAGGTGTGATCCCACCTGGAACATGGGGTAGGTGAGAAAGGTCTCCAGCGTTCTCTCCTCACAGTCAGGTTTAGTTTCATACTGTTTTTTTCATACGCGCTATAGCTTTAATAGAAAATCTAACTCACTATTGCACATTGGGTAGTCCAAAAGTTACACAATATAGCTTTAAAATGCATAGTAATTATTAATATTTATTGGATAAAGGGTATTTTAAATTGAGACAGATCTATCTTAACCTAATTTGATGTAAAAAAAAAAAAACAAGAAGTATATAACGCTTTATACTTTCACCTGGAAAATTAAGTTGGTGAAAAAGTTACACACTATAGCTTTAACTCACTATTGCTATATCAGAGTCTAATCTTACCTAGAACATGGGGTAAGTGAGGAAGGTCTCCAGCGTTCTCTCGTTACAGTCAGGCTTTGTTTCATACTGTTTTTTTCATACGCGCTATAGCTTTATTATTACATGGCACTTTGAGAATCCTATGTAAATCACAGCATTCTACAGGTCTGTTATTTCCAGCTAGCAGACCGCTGTCAAGGGCCGTTGCTAAGGACCTACGTCACAGTTTTGATGGATAGACGTCCACAAACAGGGCTACTACTCGTTCAGAAAACAATGGAATACTTTTTCAACATGACTTTGCATGTATCAGGAGAGCAGGGAACACAGGAGTCATGGTTAATGTCCGACAGGACTCCAGTCAACACGACGTGAGTAGGCTACTTTGGCCGCATATGACAGTTAGACAGTAACTTCAGGCTGCAGCCCGCAATGTAGGCTAACTGTTCCGCAGTCATTTTCTTCGTGAATTGTGTTATTTATGTTGGGGGATGATGCTTGTTAGCTAGATGGAGCTCTTGTTAAACATATTGGCCGATTACAATTATTATTTGTAGAGTGTGCGAGTCTTGAGTTGTGTTAGCAAAACAGTAGCTCTAGCTAACAGCTGAGCCGGATCCTCCGGTCAGCTGAAGCAGACAGTCTAGCGGGGCGAGCAGACTATTCCCCCGTTACTAGGTCGTATCCTTGGTTGCTCCTATTTACTGGTGTATTAAACTACGTTTTCATTACATAAGAACCTAGTGGGTTTGCAATGACTATTCCAGTTGTTAGACAAGGTCTCAGGGTTGCTAGGGAAACGAGTTGTTTTTTGTTAAACTCTTCTAGGTTGGCCGCAGCTTGACATAGTTACCGTTGCTACTGAGTGAGTTCCGACCGTGTAGCGGACTGTTTTTGGCTGTTAAAACCATAAAAACAACATGTTGCTAAAATGTATTGCTTTATTTTTTGTAGTAGCCATGTAATAAGCGGGATAAAGTATAGCGAACGGGTCACTTGCTAGAAATAAAGACCTTCAGAACCTCCTGTTCAGCTTGTCGGTCTTTATTTCTAGCAAGTGACCCGTTCGCTATACTTTATCCCTTACATAGAAAATCTAACTCACTATTGCACATTGGGTAGTTAAAAAGTTACACAATATAGCTTTAAAATGCATAGTAATTATACATATTTATTGGATAAAGGGTATTTTGGGGTAAAGGGTATGTCTTAAACTAATTTGATGTAAAAAAAAAAAGAATTATATAACGCTTTATACTTTCACCTGGAACGTTGGGTAGGTGAAAAAGTTACGCACTATAGCTTTAACTCACTATTACTATATCAGAGCCTAACCCTACCTGGAACATTGGGTAAGTGAGGAAGGTCTCCAGCGTTCTCTCCTCACAGTCAGGCTTTGTTTCATACTGTTTTTTTCATACGCGCTATAGCTTTAATACAAATCTAACTCACTGTTGAATGATATATCAGAATCAAACCCTACCTGGAACATAGGGTAGGTGAAAAAGTTACGCACTATAGCTTTAAAATACATAGTAATGCTAGTAGATAAATTACAAATGAAAAAAATTTAATAATAATAGTGACTTATTATTGATATGTCAGAATGTGATTTTACCTGGAACATAGAAAAAGTTACGCTCTATAGCTTTAAAATACACATTAATGTTACTAGTGCTATGCCAGTGTATAATCCTACCTGGAACATTGGGTAGGTGAAAAAGTTACGCGCTATAGATTTAATACAAATCTAACTCACTATTTATATATCAGAGTACACCCCCAAAGTTACTCACTATAGCTTTAAAATAAAATGTGTAATCCTACCTGGAACATTGGGTAAGTGAGGAAGGTCTCCAGCGTTCTCTCCTCACAGTCTGCTTTAGTTTCGTACTGTTTGAGCAGCTTGTCAAAGTCTCGGTTCTGTTTGCAGTGCGCGAGGATCTGCAGACTGTACTGATGGTTCCTCACAAACTCCTGGTAGATGTTCAGCATGGGCAGCAGGATGTCAAACAGGTCCGCTGGGCAGGAGAAATACACAGACTTATTCATTCATTAAAGGCCTACTTTACCGGTGGAAATATGAAGGTGTATTGAATTCTGAGATCCTATGTAGTATAAATGTGCAAAAAAAAAAATTGAAATCGGTTCATCCTAGCCTGAGAAAAGGCAGATAGAGTGTTTTATGGTCTCACTGTCATTTCATCACCTACATTTCTCTTACTGTGACATCACAGCCTTTTCTCAGGCTAGGATGAACCAATTTAAAATTTTTTTTTGCACATTTATACTACATAGGATCTCAGAATTCAATACACCTTCATATTCCCACCGGTGAAGTAGGCCTTTAATATAAACTGTAGTGACTGCGTACTGCACATATTGTAAATACTGTTCATCACATTGCACATTGCACATTTCAATTGAATTGATCTACATTTTAATTTCTATTCTATCTTAAATATACAGCTCCGGAAAACATTAAGAGACCAGTCTGGATTTTTCTTCAATCTTTGGCTGTGTCTCAATCGAGGGGCCGCAGCCCTGCGAAGGCGGCATTTGAAGACCGATTGCGTCATAGCGGCGCGCAAAGGCTTGTCCCATTTGGAAGGCTCCTTCACATGCGGCCGAGAAATGCAGCCTTCGTTTCACGGTTTTGAAGGGTCCGACAGATGTATCCTTCGCGGCCCAACATATCCCAAGATTCATTGCGTTTTTTCAGAGATGGCATAAAATAAAATAAAAAAATAACTAAACAGCAAAGTCTTGTCTTTTCATTTATTTCTTCTTGTACTTTTTTTTCTTTTCGTCTGGTAGGCAACTTCTTTTTCTTTTTTCCTCCGTTGACAAGGCTGTTTCTGTTGGCAGCAATCAGGGTTGCTAGGCAGCACAGGAGCGGCGAGTCGTCACGCAAGGTAACGGCTTGTTACGCAAACCGGAAATGCTCGTAAACGGAGACCTGCGGAGACCGTCTCATTTAACAACGCTCGTTCGGCCTTCGATTCGGCCTTCACAGGCTATAGCCTTCATAGACCGCGTAGACCGCGTCCTTAGAAGGATGCAGCCCCTCGATTGAGACACAGCTTTTATCTCTACATTACTTATTGAAAATGCTTTACATGACAATATTTTTATTGTGAATTTGGTAGAAATGTTGTCAGTAGTTTATAGAATAAAACCAAAATGTTCATTCTACTCAAACATATGCCTCTAAAGAGTAAAACGAGAGACACTGAACATTTGGAGTGGTCTCTTCATTTTTTTTTTCTGGAGCTGTATACTGTAGTGACGATCAACAAAACTAAGGCCTTGTTAGGAAAAGCCATGTGTGTGTGTGTGTGTGTGTGTGTGTGTGTGTGTGTGTGGTTGCGTGTGTGTGTGTGTGTGTGTGTGTGTGTGTCTGTGTGTGTGTGTGTGTAGTTGCGTGTGTGTGTGTGTGTGTGTGTGTGTGTCTCTTACCCAGCACCAGTGTAGGCCAGCTGGCTATCCGGGCCTTCAGTCCCTGGTAGAAGATCTGATGCAGGAACATGATGGTCTCACTGAAGAAACAAACAAACAGACAAAAATAAAGGTTTCAATAAACTACAAATGTGTGAATGTGTGTGTTTTTTTTTTCAGTGTTAATACACAGCCTAGGCTCTGTAAACTGTCATGATGCAACATTTTTTATTTCAATTTTAAATAAAAAATAAACAATGTAATAAAAAAAATGTAATTCAAATTTAAATTTTTATTTATTTATTATTAAATATTTTTTTAATACAAAATAAAGAATGAAAAATTGTAATAAAATCAATATTAAATAAATAAATAAATACATTTAAACATTTAAAACATAGTTTGCGTTCCAAATCGCATACTTTCTACTATATAGTATGTAGAAAGAAGTTTTAGGATGTCCCGATTCTTGTGGCCAGATTTAGGATGGTTAGAAGTACCCGGATGTCCTACTTCATGCGGCCAAGATTGTTAGTGTTGAAAAGTGCATCCTATTTGGGCGATTCTGACCCACAATCCAGTACGCACGTGAAGTGACGTCACATCGACGAAGCCTCCATATGAAAACAAACGGGGATGCAACGGATATAAAAGCAAGAGGCAAGATCAAGGCGCAATGTTATGATGAAATAAGAGAGAAAAGTATGTCCCAATAGTATGCCTACTGCGTCCTAACTAGATTATTTTTATCGTCGGATGTAGTATGTAGAATAGAAAAAAGAAAGAGAATGACTGATTTGCTGTGACCACTATAGAATAAATCCACCCACCTGTTTAGGAAGATGCTGCTGACATCATCATGGGTGATGGGAGGTTTCTTGGAGCTGGCTGCCATGCGGAGAGGCCTCAGGAAGTTATTCACCAGGATGTGAAGCTGCTGGACATACTCTGCCTCAGCCTCAAGCATAGAGAACACAACCTGGATACACAGGGTAGATACAAGAGACAGGCTTTAGGGACTGATAATAACACTCTATTGTTATATCCATATAGATATTTTTATTTTATTTTATTAACTTTTTTTTTTAATTAATTACCCTGCAGCCTCAGGATATACAAGAGAAATGTGGACTGATAACACACACACATTTACAGAAGAGTATTATGGAAAATATATAACAATTTGAGATAAAATACAAAATACAATATAGTTAAGATTAAAAAAAGGAGTGGAGGAAGTTTTTTATATATATATATAAAATAAATGCAGCGGATAAAATAAATAAATCAATTTTAAAAAGACCTGGTTCCTCTTCCTCATGCTCTCTGCGTGTGGCGAGCGGATATAATCCTGGATGATCGTTTTCCACTTTCGTCTGCAAATCCACCCACGAAGAAAACTCTGGACCTGGGAAGGAAACAGTGTGCAAGGGTTAAAGCTGGGGTGTGTGATTTCTGATTGGTCAAAGTTAACATGAGCTGTAC
>OX442349.1:348672-361842 GCA_949357725.1 Hyperoplus immaculatus
GTCAACTGACATGAAGTGAAGTGAGCATCTCCGAGACATTGTTCACCGTGATAAATAAAATATAGCGATGGGTTAAAAATAGCCTCATAACAAGCGAGTGTGTGGGGTTGTTGTATGCGCAATTTTACTGCGCATACTGTATAAAAAGAAAAAATACCTATGCTATGTGAATGAACCTACAAGTGTTATAAAATGAGTTAGACACATTGTTTGTTTGATGTGATAAAAAGAATATCGGGTTGGTTAAAAATAGCCTCATAACAAGCGAGTGTGTGGGGTTGTTTTATGCGCAATTTTACCGCGCATATAAATAGAAAAAAAATCCCTAGAGATGCTCGTGAATTAACCAACAAGTTGTATACGTTGAGTGAGACCGCATTGCCAGTCAATCACACTTTATATGTGACTGTACGCGTTCTCTGTTGTTTTTGATGTAGTGTCTGTAGACGTGGAATTGTGCTGATGCGTGTATTGGCAAGGATTCTGACATCCTTTAATCTCAATGAGACTTCTGGTTAAATAAAAGGTTAGAAATAATAATAATAATAATAATAATAATAATAATAATAATAATAATAATAATAATAATAATAATAATAATAATAATAATATGGGAGTTTGATCTTGACACTGATATACTTTAATCTCAATTAGTTAAATTAGTTAAATAAATGTTTAAAAAAATATGTGAGCTTGATACATATTTTCGTCTTACTTGCTTTTCTAAGCAGTGTTGTTTTAAAACGCTTTACGTAACTGGAATTGTGCCGCTACCTGCTATACCCTTAGCCAGGACCATAGGCTACTTTAACTGAGACTTCTCACGGTAAAATAATGGTTAAATTATCCATATTTTATTACCTGCTTTTCCATGCATTCCTTGGCGGACATTGAAGGCTTGGGAGACGGCGCCCTGTCACACACGCACCCTTCCAACAGGTACAGTCCAGCGGGGCGGGAACTCGAATCGCTCTCGAAATAAAACAACATGTTCTGCAGCAGCGCGAACCACTTTGAATGCCATTTTGTGTTGTCGGAGCTCCTTTTACTCAAGCAACCGCGTCTCGTCCCATCTTTCTTGGCCAATACAGCCAGATAGGTGATGTGCCCGTCATTTAGTCGCATCCCTTTCTGCATATTGTCTGTTAAAAAATAGCGAAATCCGAGAAAAAAAATCTGAAAAAAATATTTACTGGTTCTTGGCTCTCTACATGGTCTTCTTGCTTGTCTGCGTATCCGAAAAACAGTCACTCTCGCTGGGGAAGCGAAGGCAGCAACCCACGCTTCTTGTTGTGCTGTTGCGTGCCCATCATCCACAGTTGCCACATGAAAGTCTGCAATGGAAGAGAAAAGAAAATTAAATGAATTAAATTAAAATGAAGCACGTCGTGAAAGAAGAGTTGAAGTTCCGTTTTCAGTTGGACTGCGCTGAGTGAATCGCACGCGGACAGTGAAGAGAGTGAAGCCTCGAGGCGCTCATGATGAGAACTGAGGAGACACACACACACACACACATGCAGAGACCGCACACACACACACACACACACACACACACACACACACACACACATGCAGAGACCGCACACACACACACACACACACACACACACACACACACACACACACACACACACACACACACACATGCAGAGACCGCACACAAACACACACACACACACACACACACACATGCAGAGACCGCACACACACACACACACACACACACACACACACACGTGCAGAGACCGCACACACACACACACACACACACACACACACACACACATGCAGAGACCGCACACACACACACAAACACACACACACACACACACACACACACACACACACACATATGCAGAGACCGCACACACACACACACACACATGCAGAGACCGCACACACACACACACACACACACACACACACACACACACACACACACACACACACATACACACACACACACACACACACATGCAGAGACCGCACACACGCGCGCGCAGGCACACACACACATGCAGAGACTACACGCACACACACACACACACACATGCAGAGACTACACGCGCGCACACACACACATGCAGAGACTACACGCGCGCACACACACACACACACCCCCACACACACGCAGAGACTACACGCACGCGCACACACATGCAAAGACCGCACAGATAAACACCGCACACACAAACACACGCGCACGCACAGGAGGAAGCGCAGTCACGTGACCGTCCCTTGAGCAGCAGATTTCAGCACCTTGGACAGAAACTCCGAACAACAACATGTGGAGAGAGAGAATAATGTGCGTCCTGTGTGTGTGTGTGTGTGTGTGTGTGTGTGTGTGTGTGTGTGTGTGCGCGTGCGTGCGTGTGTGTCGAGCCTTTTACAGTTTTTTACGATCGCACAAACACTAAAATCAAAAGTATGACACAATTATCAAAACCTTAAACTCAAGAAGCAAACCATTGGCTATATGTGCACCACTATAAGCACAACGTTAGCCTCACACTTTTTGCAAAACAATACACACAGTGATTTGCAAAACACTAAACACACTTAAACACATTAGACACAGAAGTATATCATGATGTCACATCATTGCAATTCCAAAGCACTGACTGTCAAACTACCAAACACATGAGCCAATCAGTAAACACAACCCCCAAATGCACAAACACATGATTGCTTTATTCTAGACACACCAATCAGGTTCAAGCACTATACAAATGCAGCAGGTAAGTTCACCTGCCTTTACAGTAACCAAAATGGAAGGAGTCAGAACAACAGTGAGAGTGAGGGGGTTGAATCCACAGAGGAGATAGGGTCCTCCTCTGTCATGCCAATATTAGCCCTTACAACACACCTCATACTCACATTTTTAGACTGATTGCGAAACATAGTCAGAGCAGGTAAACAAATGCACCAGACGCAATACATTGTCATCTGGGACAATGTGTCATTCCACCATGCTGCTCTGGTCCAGAACTGGTTTCTACACCATCCACAGTCCACAGTTCACAGTCCTATACCTTCCACCATACTCTCCTTATCCAGTTTTTCTCTGCATGGCGGTGGAAGGATGTGGATGAAATTCACTAGATCCAGCTAGGCGAAGAGATAATGTCTAGTATTTTCTAAACTGTATTTTCTGTTTCCTTTATCAGATTTTTTAAATTTATTTACAGTATTTTCTGTAATTTTTAACCTGTACTGGATACAGTATTGTATGTGTGTTGTTGTTTGCTGGGATAACAGTGTTATGCAGACTACTGCACACATGTTTTGTTATGATTTTCCATGTTGGCTGATTTGGGTGCATGGAGAGAAATAGTCTGCGGCATTGGGCTTGTCAAGTGTTCCGTGAACTTATTGTATATTTGCACTTTCTCTGTGTACTTTATATGCATTACTCAAATCACTGAGAAGTAGAATTACTAAAAGTGTTTAAGGTTAGCAACAGCAGTGTTTAACTGGTTCAGACAGAATTAAGTGATATGAAAAGTGTGTGTTTCATATGGTAACAAAATATGTTTTTTTATAAAATAGTGTATAGTTTTGAAAAGAGTATTTCATTTTGCAAAGGGTCTGAGGTGTTTTGGTAATTGAGTGTTTGGTGGGCTAATTGTTAGGCCTTTCACACCGCCGCAAAATCGGTGCTAGTTCTGGGCTAGTTCGGAGTTAGAGCCAGTGTTTTGGTTTCACACCGCCAGAAAGCCTGCTCCGGGCCGTAAAAACCGGTTCAACTCATACCCCAGGATTGAGCAGGGTTTGAAGTGAACCGCTTGCGCCAGCGGCCGGGGGAGGGATTATCCTGACCAACCAGACCAACTAAAACCTCATGCCCGCCATGTTTAAAAACACCGCTACTACGAGACGTAAACATAACATAATTACCGAACGTAGCGATCAAATTGACCGGCGAGAATACGCTGTATGGGTCCTGTTTGGTTAAGAAAGCAAAGCGAAAGCTAACACGTGTAAAAATAAGACGTATTCGCCGCTGTTGTTGTGCTTAAAGCTAGCGGTAGCTTTAGCGTTAGCCACAAGAGCAGCGCCGTCGGGCGACGTACACACACGTTTACAGTGACGTCATGACGTTGCTCTCTTTCCGGCTCCATGGCTGTCTCCGGTCGATGTGAAACCAACCGGTTCATAACTGGGATAAGGCTGTAACCAGTTTTGAACTGACCCCAACACCAGCCTGGAACTGACTCTTGGTTCATTTTGGTGTGAAAGGCCTATGTGTGTAGTGTTTTGAGAAATCGGGCCCTGTTTTCAAAATTGTGCTTAAGCAATCGAAAAAAACTGTAAACACACACACACACGCTTCTCATTTTTAATATAGAAAATATTGTTTATTGAACATTTGGGGGCGCTTCGGTGGTGTAGTGGATAGAGCGTGTACCGTATTGGCTCCGGCCTTCGTTGCAGTGGTCGCAGGTTCAAATCCGACTCGTGGACCTTTACTGCAGGTCATCCCCCCCCCCCCCCCCCTCTCTCTCTCTCTCTCTCTCTCTCTCTCTCTCTCTCTCTCTCTCTCTCTCTCTCTCTCTGTCTGTCTCCTCATGTCAACTCTGTACTGTCTAATAAAGCTTGAAAATGCGCAAAAAATAATCTTTAAAAAAAATACATTGAACATTTAAAAACATCAACATTAACCATGTAACAGACTACATATTGCAAACATAAGATTAATCATATAAACGAAAATAACTGTCTCAACACTTTAGGCAAGGCAAGTTTATTTCTATAGCACAATTCAGACAGAAGGCCACTCAAAGTGCTTTACAGGGGCAAGATTAAAATACATAAAACACATTAGAAGACATTTAAAAGCGAATGAAAAGAAGCAAATAAAATAAAAAGTACAGGTTAAAATGGAAACAAAAAAGTCTTCAGACTCGATTTATAAGAGCTGAGGGTTGCAGCAGACCTCAAGTTCTCTGGGAGTTTGTTCCAGATATTTGGTGCATAAAAACTAAAAGCTGCTTCTCCTAGCTTTACACTCCTCATATTCATGACATATGTGTATTTTTATTTCCCTGTAAAGAACTTTGATTGGCCTTGTTTCTGAATTGTCCTTTAGAAATAAACTTGCCTTGCTTTTGCATAGATGTATACTATTTAACTGGTTGGTTTATAAAGCCCTAAATGGTCTAGGGCCAAAATATATTACTGATCTGCTGATACGTTATGAGCCGTCCAGAGCCCTTAGGTCGTCTGGGACAGGTCTACTTACAGTCGCTAGAGTTAGGACTAAACAAGGAGAAGCAGCTTTTAGTTATTATGCACCAAATATCTGGAACAAACTCCCAGAGAACTTGAGGTCTGCTGCAACTCTCGGCTCTTTTAAATCGAGTCTGAAGACTTTTCTGTTTCCATTTGAACCTGTCATTTTTAATTTATTTCAATGTTCTACTTCTTTTCATTCGCTTTTAAATGTTTTCTAATGTGTTTTATGTATTCTAATCTTGCCCCTGTAAAGCACTTTGAATGGCCTTGTGTCTGAATTGTGCTATAGAAATAAACTTGCCTTGCCTTGCCTTGGTTTGTTTTAAGGTTTTAAAGCTCTAGTATGTAGAGTTTCACATGAAGCGAAATGTTTTAAGGTTAATGTCTAATGTACATTTTGTGTGGGTCAGTTCTTGTTATATCTTAACATTTTTAATATATTGTCTAACTGCATATTCTGAGATCTTGGCAGCTGTGTGTGTTTTCTACCATAAGTGACATTAAAGGTGTAGTCACTGATTCTGGGGAACTCTTGTCAAATTCACTTCACTTTGTCAAAATCAGTGGATATAACTGTCCGTACTGTGTGTGTGCTGGGAAGAAATCCAGTGTTAAAGGAATACTTCACCCAAACGGAACCGGCGTTCTATCATTATAAAATAACTATTATAATATAGTGAATGAGGTTTTTCTTCCCTCTGTCTTCCCTTGGCCCAGCTGTCCTGTTAATCCTAACCCTTACTGTGATGTCACAAGAAGGAAACTGTAGGGTTAGACAGTGAGACCATAAAACACTCTTTCTGCCTTTTCTCAGGCTAAGATGATCCGATTTAATTTTTTTTTGCACATTTATACTACACAGGATCTCCGAGTTCAATACACCTTCATATTCCCACCGGTGAAGTAGGCCTTTAATACACAGCCTAGGCCACTGTAAACATGTTGCTAGCTACGGAGGTTTACAATCTCACTTTACAGAGCCTCGGCTGTGTATTAACACAAAAATGTTATATATGAAAACAAACGGGGATGCGACGGATATGAAAGGAAGAGGCAAGATCAAGGCGCAATGTTATCATGAAATAAACAAGTAAAAGTATTATAATTGTAGCATTTGTAGCATACTGCATCCTAACTAGATTATTTTTCATGGTCAGATGTAATATGTAGAATAGGAAAAAAATTAGATTTGGAACGCAGGGATGATTTTTAATACTAAACCCAAATTTGTCTGTGTCTGTGTGTGTCTGTCTGTCTGTCTGTCTGTCTGTCTGTCTGTCTGTCTGTCTGTCTGTCTGTCTGTCTGTCTGTCTGTCTGTCTATCTGTCTGTCTGTGTGTGTGTGTGTGTGTGTGTGTGTGTGTGTCCACTGCTGCAGGTGCATTTACATTTCTAAGGGGTCGAAGAGGGACACTCATTAAGGCTGGCCCATAATTAATCCTGGATTAGCATTGTGGGGCTAGGACACACACACGCACACACACACACACACACACACACGCACGCACGCACACACACACACACACACACACACACACACACACACACATAAACACACACAATGGGCTTACATCAAACAGTACTTTGTCGTCTGTGTGGGATCATTAACCCTATAACTCCTGTTGTATCATATTTGATGAACGTTAAGCAACAACATTTATATTTTACATTTTTATATACAGTATCTCACAAAAGTGAGTACACCCCTCACATTTCTTCACATTTTTCTTTATATCTTTCCATGGGACAACACTGAATAAATGACACTTTGATACAATGTAAAGTAGTCAGTGTACAGCTTGTATACCAGTGTAAATTTACTGTCCCCTCAAAATAACTCGACACACAGCCATTAATGTCTAAACTGCTGGCAACAAAAGTGAGTACACCCCTTAGAAAAAATTTACAAATTGGGCCCAAAGTGTAAATATTTTGTGTGGCCACCATTATTTTCCAGCACTGCCTTAACCCTCTTGGTCATGGAGTTCACTAGAGCTTCACAGGTTGCAACTGGAACCCTCTTCCACCCATTTATGACAGCATCACAGAGCTGGTGGATATTAAAGACCTTGCGCTCCTCCACCTTCCGTTTGAGGATGCCCCAAAGATGCTCAATAGGGTTTAGGTCCAGAGACATGCTTGGCCAGGCCATAACCTTTACCCTCAGCTTTTTTAGCAAGCCAGTGGTCGTTCGGAGGGGTGTTTGGGGTCGTTATCATGTTGCAATACCACCCTGTGGCCCAGTTTACGAAGGTTGAGTGCACATGGTCAGCGTCGTACACAGAGGTTGGCTTTGGAAAATAGACGTATGAGTGCTGCCAGCATTGCTGAAGGGCTTGAAGGGGTGGGGGGTCAACCTGTCAGTGCTCAGACCATACGCCGCACTCTGCATCATACTGGTCTGCATGGCTGTCATACCAGAAGGAAGCCTATTCTAAAGATGATGCACAAGAAACCCCACAAAAAGTTTGCTGAAGACAAACAGACTACGGACATGGATTACTGCAACCATGTCCTGTGGTCTGATGAGACCAAAATACATTTATTTGGTTCAGATGGTGTTAAGAGTGTGGAGTGGCAACCAGGTGAGGAGTACAAAGACAAATGTGTCTTGCCTAGAGTCAAGCATGGTGGTTGGAGTGTCATGGTCTGGGGCTGCATGAGTGCTGCCAGCACTGGGGATCTACAGTTCATTGAATTCTAACATGTACTGTGACATACTGAAGCAGAGCATGATCCCCTCCCTTCATAAACTGGGCCGCAGGGCAGTACTGCAACATGATAACGACCCCAAACACCCCTCCGAATGACCACTGGCTTGCTAAAGAAGCTGAGGGTAAAGGTTATGGACTGGCCAAGCATGTCTCCAGTCTTAAACCCTATTGAGCATCTTTGGGGCATCCTAAAACGGGAGATGGAGGAGCGCAAGGTCTTTAATATCCACCAGCTCTGTGATGCTGTCATAAATGGGTGGAAGAGGATTCCAGTTGCAACCTGTGAAGCTCTAGTGAACTACATGACCAAGAGGGTTAAGGCAGTGCTGGAAAATAATGGTGGCCACACAAAATATTTACACTTTGGGCCCAATTTGGACATTTTTTCTTAGGGGTGTACTCACTTTTGTTGCCAGCAGTTTAGACATTAATGGCTGTGTGTCGAGTTATTTTGAGGGGACAGTAAATGTACACTGTTATACAAGCTGTACACTGACTACTTGACATTGTATCAAAGTGTCATTTATTCAGTGTTGTCGCATGGAAAGATATAATGAAATATTTGAAGAAATGTTAGGGGTGTACTCACTTTTGTGAGATACTGTATTTACTGTATTGAAGCAGTTTTAAGTGTGTGTGTGTGTGTGTGTGTGTGTGTGTGTGTGTGTGTGTGTGTGTGTGTGTGTGTGTGTGTGTGTGTGTGTGTGTGTAAGTAATAGCTTTAATACTTAAAGACCTACTTCACCGGTTGGAATATGAAGGTGTATTGAACTCTGAGATCCTATGTAGTATAAATGTGCAAAAAAAAATTAAATCGGATCATCCTAGCCTGAGAAAAGGCAGAAAGAGTGTTTTATGGTCTCACTGTCTAACCCTACATTTCTCTTCTTGTGACATCACAGTAAGGGTTAGGATTAACAGGACAGCTGGGCCAAGGGAAGACTGAGGGAAGACCGAGGGAAGAAAAACCTCATTCATTATAATTTAATAGTTGTTTTATAATGATAGAACGCCGGTTCCGTATGGGTGAAGTATTCCTTTAAGATTTCATACTTTTTTAAATGGACAATATGAGGAACTTTTGCAGGTGAAGTCAGAGATTCTGGAGAACGCTTGTTGTCGAAACAGTTTTTTTTTTATCAAAATCAGTGAAAATTTGAAATTTAAATGAACAGAAAGGTAGTCAGTTGTTGAATTCAAAAATATTTAGTTTTTATCGAAAACTAGGGCAAGAAAATCCACCTTTTAAAAAGGTATTTAATATGTTATATGAAGGGAGATAGATGCAACAAGTCTGGAGCTAGCTGCATACATTAGCACCAGAATACCCCGGGCTACGCTCCTATCATCACATTATCAGCCCCTCAGACTGTGTGTGTGTGTGTGTGTCTGTGTGTGTGTGTGTGTGTGTGAGTGTGTGTGTGTGTGTGAGTGTGTGTGTGTGTGTGTGTGTGTGTGTGTGTGTGTGTGTGTGTGTGTGTGTGTGTGTCTGTGTGTGTGTGTGTGTGTGTGTGTGTGTGTGTGTGTGTGTGTGTGTGTGAGTGTGTGTGTGTGAGAGAGATGATAGTAAAGATAATTTTTATTGCCTCATAAAAGCGGACGGACGTTTGACAAAGGTCGTGACAAAAAGGATTCAGACCCATAGAAACTTCGTCCAATCAAAAGGCAGCATTCACAGTTGGTGGTGAATTTATGTGTTTGTGTGTGTGTGTGTGTGTGAGTGCGTGTGCGTGTGTGTACGGCTGTGTGTGTGTGTGTGTGTGTGTGTGTGTGTGTGTGTGTGTGTACGGCTCTGTGTGTGTGTGTGTGTGTGTGTGTGTGTCTGCGTCTGTGTCTTTGCCTGTTTGTGTGTGTGTGCATGTGCGTCTGCGTCTGTGTCTTTGTCTGTGTGTGTGCGTGTGTGTGTGTATGTGTGTCTGCGTGTGTGTGTGCGTGTGTGTGTGTGTATGTGTGTCTGCGTGTGCGTCTGTGTCTTTGCCTGTCTGTGTGTGTGTGTGTGTGTGTCTTTGCCTGTCTGTGTGTGTGCGTCTGTGTCTTTGCCTGTCTGTGTGTGTGTGTGTGTGTGTCTTTGCCTGTGTGTGTGTGTGTGTGTGTGTGTGTGTGCCAGTTGCTGCATGCAGTGTCACCACCTGGCTGTACCATCAACACAGACCAACAACACAAACTCAATGACCTCACCGAATACATGCAAACCCCAAAAATATCCAAAACGCATTGAAGTGTTTATTTAAAATGTTGTATTTGATTAGTGTCTTGTTACAGCCGTGGAGAGGATAACGTTTATGCTAATAATATATTTAGCTTTAATTAATCATAGCTTATATGTAGTTGTATATTTAGGTCTAATCAGTAGATTATGGTTGCGTTCCGAATCGCATACTCTTTCTTTTTTCTATTCTACATACTGCATCCGACCATAAAAATAATCTAGTTAGGATGCAGTAGGCATACTATTGGGACATACTTTACTCTCTTATTTCATCATAACATTGCGCCTTGATCTTGCCTCTTGCTTTTATATCCGGCGCATCCCCGTTTGTTTTCATATGGAGGCTTCGTTGATGTGACGTCACTTCACGTGCGCAATGGATTGTGGGTCAGAATCGCCCAAATAGGATGCAGTTTTCAACACTAACAATCTTGGCTGCATGAAGTAGGACATCCGGGTACTTCTAACCATCCTAAATCTGGCCACAAGAATCGGGACATCCTAAATCTTTTTTCGGTAACACTTTATAATAACTATCCGTTGTAACTTGTTAATAGATCATTAGTAAACTCTTAATTAATGATTATTAATGATTCGTTAAGTGTTTGTTAGCAGTTTGTTAAGGATTTATAACAATGGTAGATAGTTAATAGCTTAATAATTGAATCAGTTCATCTGGGAGGTAATCCGAGATTAACTGATCACGTCACGTTCAAGTCCATGGCATGCACAGTGTGTATTGAGTTTATTTAAAAATATTTGAAAATGGGGCTGCCCTCAGTTGCCCATGCACTGTGTATAGTCTGTAGCCTATTTCAGCCTCGTCGGTATCTCGGATTACCTCCCAGATGAACTGATTCAATTATTAAGCTATTAACTATCTACCATTGTTATAAATCCTTAACAAACTGCTAACAAACACTTAACGAATCATTAATAATCATTAATTAAGAGTTTACTAATGATCTATTAACAAGTTACAACGGATAGTTATTATAAAGTGTTACCCTTTTTTCTACATACTATGTAGTAGAAAGTATGCGATTCTGAACGCAACCAAGGTTTTAGTATGCTCATATTTTGTCTTGTTACCAGAAGTTGTTACTGTCGTAAAGCGTAGCTTAGTGTCGTAAAACTGTTGTAAATTAGCCATGTGGGCACTTGTCGGCTTATCGGCATTGTTATTGAAGTATCGGAGCAGGACGGGAGCTACACTTTTCTGACCGTAGCCTAACGTATGGTTCTTGTTCATTGTCGACTATTTTTTGAGAATAAATCCACTACTTTTTCATTTTACATCGGCCTTGGAGTTTCTTTTGAGTCTTATTGCTATACGAGAAAGCACCAGAATCCTACGACTGCAAGAGTGGCAAACAGGTTGACACTACAGTCTAACAATGCAGCCTATTAAAGTCACTACGAGGAACTTTTAAATATTTCTGAAACAGTCTCATTTTCCCTCTGATGATCATAAATGACATGTAACAGCAAACGAGACCATCAGTGCAAAGAATGCTATTTTTATATAGTTTTATCTTAAGGCCTTTGTCATGGGTATACACTCACCCAGGAACAACAGCTGGCGTAGTAGTAAAAACACTACTGCTTTTGTCCAAAGGGGGGCGCAAGAATTAACAAAAATGTAAAGTTCCTATTCCAATGTTATACACAACACGAAGCAAACATAAAGTAACATGAAAACATAAAATTGATGGCAAACTAATATAAAATGTGCAGCTGGGGTGCTCCGGTGGTGTAGTGGATAGAGCGTGTACCATATTGGCTCTGGCCTTCGTTGCAGTGGTCGCGGGTTCAAATCCGACCCGTGGACCTTTACTGCAGGTCACCCCCCCCCCCCCCTCTCTCTCTCTCTCTCTCTCTCTCTCTCTCTCTCTCTCTCTCTGTCTCTCCATTTCAACTCTGTACTGTCTAATAAAGCTTGAAAATGCCCCAAAAAATAATCTTAAAAAAAATAAAAATGTAGTGCTGAACATTTCCCAAGAACTGCCTACACACCCCCTGTCTCACACCATCACCTAAACCTACACTGTGTGACTCGCTCTAACAGGTGTCACACACACACACACACACACACACACACACACACACACACACACACACACACACACTCACACACACACACACACACACACACACACACACTCACACACACACACACACACACACACACACACACACACACACACACACACACAGTACTGACTGACTCATGGTGACATGTGGTCATTATATTCTAATTTAATCAGCGAGGAAGAATCTTCAGGATCATATTTTGGATTGGATGTGTGAAATATGACCGTGTGTGTGTGTGTGTGTGTGTGTGTGTGTGTGTTTATGTGTGCGTGTGTGTTTACGTGTGTGTGTGTGTGTGTGTGTGTGTGTGTGTGTGTGTGTGTGTGTGTGTGTGTGTGTGTGTGTTTATGTATGTGTGTGTGTGTGTGTGTGTGTGTGTGTGTGTGTGTGTGTGTGTGTGTGTGTGTGTGTGTGTTTATGTATGTGTGTGTGTGTGTGTGTAAAATATGACTGTTAGATTTCTACAGACTCTAGCTGCTTGTTTATGTGAACTCTGGGTTTGCGACAGTATTGATTCAGAATTGAAAAAAAGCCTGGACACAATGTCAGAGCATTATGGGGTCGACTGTAAGGGCCAGTGTGTGTGTGTGTGTGTGTGTGTGTGTGTGTGTGTGTGTGTGTGTGTGTGTGTGTGTGTGTGTTCTTGTGTGTGCTTGTGTGTGTGTGTTTGAGAGAGAGCGAGAGAGGGAAAGAGAGAGAGAGAGTGAAAGAGAAAGACAAAGAAAGAAAGAGAGAGAGAGAGAGAGGGAGAGAGAAAGAGAGAGAGAAAAAGAGGGGAGAGGGTGAAAGTGACAGGGAGACCATACTCTTTCTTTTCTCTATTCTACATACTACATCTGACCATATTATAATCTAGTTAGGATGCAGTAGGCATACTATTGGGACATACATTTAACTCATCATAACTTTGCACATTGTT
>OX442349.1:379542-402042 GCA_949357725.1 Hyperoplus immaculatus
ATAAGAGAGTAAAGTATGTCCCAATTGTAGCATACTGCATCCTAACCAGAATATTGTAATGGTCAGATGTAGTATGTAGAATAGAAAAAATAAAGAGTATGAGATTTGGAACGCAGGGACAACACATCTTCATATGCACGTGCCACTTACAAACACAGGATGGCGCCAGATTCACCCTTTTTCAAACACACGTTTTTTTTTTCAGATATTATTTAAAGTGAGACAATACAAGAAACCAAAATGTGATACAAGACATGGAGACCACAAGACACAAACAGACACACATAAAGAAATAAAATAAAAATAAGAAGAGTAAGCTTAAAGGTGCAGTGTGTAATATGACATCATCAAGAAAGTTCTACAAAGTTCTAGAATGCAACGCTCCCTGGGTAACCCCAACCCTTTAGAATAATAACAGAAGCTACAGTGGCCTTCAAGGACAAGAACAATTCTAAATTTTAAACAATGCACCTGATGACATTCCAACTATGACACTTTCAAGATGGCGGCACTAGGCCTTGGTCCAAAATATGGAGAAATATGGACATAATATGAGATAATAATTAAAAAAAAAATGTTCAGCTATTATGCACTAAATTAAATGTACTTGTGGATATTATAATTACTTTCTACAAAATCTGCTGGGAAATAAAACCCAACATTCTACACACTGCAGCTTTAAATAAAACTAGCAGTTGCAGTGCAAAATTAAATATTTCATGTTTAATATCTTCAGTCACTTTTCAAACTCTTTCCCCTCAACATATTACTCTAGAAACACCCTCAGTTTAACATGTGCCAATAAGCTGGTACCTGCTACAAACGCCTGGACTCGGTGAATGTTGCAAGGTGATGTGACTCTAAAAGACTGGTTTTCGATTGTTTTCTAAATTGCAAGTCACTGCTTTTAAAAACACAAATAAAAACACACAAACAAGTGGTTTAGTTAATGTATGTGTTATTTAATAACTGCCACACGAAAGAAAAATCCCTCAAGATTTTACAGTTATTGCTTAAAGTATGATATATTGCTGCAGAATGCTTTGTTAAGTATGCTCGATTCTCTCACCCTTAACAATGAAAGCAGCAACACACACAAACACACACACAGGCACGCACACACACACACACACACACACACACACAATCACTCAGTAGTGCAAACTATAAAAATCGAAAAAAGTTAGGAAAACTCAAATTTTTAAGACAAATTTTCTGCCACCCAAAAAGTGCATTTAAAAAGCCAGTGTTACCTCATTATGCTAAGGACATAGCTGGACACCAAACCCCTACAATCAAGCCCTTTATAATAAAGCATTATACAGCTCTGGGAAAAATTAAGAGACCAGTCTGGATTTTTCTTAAATCTTCATCTCTACATTACTTCATGGAAATGCTCTTTAATGACAAAAAAAGTATTGTGAATTTGGTAGAAATGTTGTCAGTAGTTTATATTATAAAACCAAAATGTTCATTCTACTCAAACATATGCCTCTAAAGAGTAAAACGAGAGACACTGAACATTTGGAGTGGTCTCTTCATTTTTTCCAGAGCTGTGTAATAATATTGTATGTGCAGGGAGTATAAAGTGGAAGCATTAATATCAAATCAACAGACTGGCTTGTGAGATTAAATAGTGCAATTTGTTCTTCACTCATCTGCATATCTTTCAGCTCTTTAAGATTGCAACAGCATGAAGCATCCTTATACATAAATGCATTGTTCTTTTGCATTGGGTTAAAGCTATAGTGCGTAACTTCTGTCGCCCCCCATGAGGAATTCTAAGTAGCAACAACACTAGTCGGTGCATCGCCATCTACATGAGGTAAAGCCTTCAGTGATGGCACATGGATTTTATACCTTCTGCTGTACGTCCAGGTTTGTTTTCTTAGCAGTAGAAACAACAACTGAAACATTTCTTGGGCTCTTCTTGGGGATTTTTCTGAGCTCCTGCACCAGTGTCGGGGGGGGTGGAGGGGGAGGGGGGGTAGACACCAGTTTGTAAACGCTGCCATACTGAGAAACACAGGGAGAGTTTTGTGGAGCTGATAATAGGCTTAATCAACTTTGGGTCAACTTGTTCGGCGATGGCTTGAATGTAACAGACATTCAGTTATATGAAAAAGTTACGCACTATAGCTTTAAGATAGACTTTAACAGTGAGCTTGCTGTGTTTAAGCCAGGCCGACCATAGAAGCACTAAGTTCCCATAACTTCTTGGCTGCAGCGTCGTCCAAGGCTTGAGGTGCAGCTGTTTTAGGAGCGCAGTCACTGTATAGGAAAGAGAAAAAAGTCATATTAAAAAATACACTATGGACATGTCTTAAAGGTGCAGTGTGTAACTTTGGGTGTGTCAGAGAAGTGCAACATTTTCTAAGGTATATTCTCATAACTGAATAAACAAACTTTCCTCACAGGAAAATGTGATCCATCCCTGGAACACTGTTTGAAGTTAGAAAGCTTCCTGAAAAGTTACTGTTTCACTGTTGTTGTTGTTTACAGCAGCAGGGCCCACAGTTTTTTACAAACATATTCTAGTCTTAATGTTTGGTTCCAGGTTCCTCAAAATAATTTAATTTTGATTTATGATGATAGAATTATTCAATGCTAAGAATTACATGTAGAGTAAATATGTTTAGTAAAATGCAGGCTCTGTGAATGTAAACAAATCCCCCTCCTCTGAAGATGTATTTAGTTATCTATTCTATAGTACTTCTTCTTCTTCTTGGTCTTCCAACAGGTGCATTTCCCCAGGACGCCCACAATATATAAAAACACGTGTAAAGCTGGTAAGTTTGTTAAATGTGTATCCACCTATAGTACAGCCCACTGTCATCAGCCAGACCCTCATCCACAGCACAGTATATGGATATCTGTGCTCCCTCTCTCTCCCTCTCTCTCTCCTTCTCTCCTCTCTCACACACACACACACACCCCCCCCCCACACACACACACCTATAGTACAGCCCGCTCTCACCAGCCAGCCTTTCATCCACAGCACAGTATATGGATGTCTGTGCCAATATCTCTCTCTCTCTCTCTCTCTCTCTCTCTCTCTCTCTCTCTCTCTCTCTCACTCACTCACTCCAACACACACACACACACACACACACACACCCCCCCCCACACACACACACACGTACACACCTATAGTACAGCCCGCTCTCATCAGCCAGTCTTTCATCCACAGCACAGTATATGGTCGTCTGTGCCCCCTGTCTGGTGTTTTTCATCAGCATGATAAAGGGCCAGGCCAGCAGTCTCTTCCACAGCGCCAGCTCAGGGAAGAAATGTCTCCCCAGCTCAGAGCGCACAACCCCTGGGTGCAGGCTGTACACACTCACACCGGTGCCTGGATAAAGGGGAAAATGGATATACAGTATTAATATTATATTGTTAGATTTTTTTGTATTGTTACCACTGTGTTATGGGGCAGAGGGGGACATTACGAGCGCCTTTCAAGAAACCTAAAGACGCTTCATTGATAACAAAGACATGAATTAATTAATAATTAATAATTAATTCAGACTTCATGTTAGTGATCTTCAATCTTGCAATAGGGTGAAACATTGGATTTATGTAATGTAAGGCCAGCTCTTGTACATGGGATCTATTAAAGGTGCAGTCAGTGATTCTGGAGAACGCTTGTTGTCAAAGTCAGTGAATATCTCCTCATGATCCACTACCTGTCTGTACTGTGTGTGCACTGAAAAAAAATTGAGTGTCAATAGTTTCGAGCTACGGTGGGCCCTCTTTCTTTACATACCAGTTTACAGAGCCTAGGCTGTGTGTTAACAGCAGAGTTTCAGAGCTTCAGGTAGCGTATCACGAGGAGATATTCACTGACACTTCTCGATAATAGTGACTCCACCTTCGAATAGTTAGTAAGTAAGCATAATCTATAGAGCACTTTTTAATACATACAGTTACAAAGTAGCCTGGTGCTACCAGACCATCGTACTTCATTTAGCCTGGTGATACCAGACCATCGTACTTCATTTCATTTGTACAGAAGGTCTGGCAGTGCTGTAATTGGCAAACGTTCACTCTTGGAGGCGGGTGTCTGTTAAAGTTTAAAACTATTGGATCTGCCCAGTGCCACTCTGGATTAGCCAACCAATCGCATAACGTTTGGTCGTCACGTGTGTCATGAGCCGGCTTCTGGCAACTGAAACTGGAGCGCGACTTCGACGTCATCGTTCTCAGCCACTCGCTCTGTTCGCTGATTGGTCCGGCTGTCGAATCTCCGGCAAAACTGGGAAACGGGCTGTACACCCAGACTGACTACTGAAGGGAAAATAAAATTTGGCCGGAAGTAGGCGGGCGGGCGGAGCCAGGCTAGTTACAAAAGCTTCACACAACATCTCGAGTAAATCAGAAATAAAATACCATACATTAATGCAGTACACATATGTTTGAATAGCGGTGTGTTCGTGGGACCCAGTGAGCGTGGGACATTCCAGTACCTTGTAGCCTAGCAGCCAGTTCCCTGCAGAACAACACGTTGGCCAGTTTGCTCTGTCTGTAGCTCTCCGTCGGCTGGTAGCTCTGATCCAGGTTTATGTCGTCAAAGTGAATACGGCCTGAAACACAAGCAATGCAGTTTAAGATATTAGGAATTTTTGGCATTTTCTGAAATTAAAAGTATTATAAATGCAAGTAATACTAACAACATATGCATTTTGGCATAATCCTATGTGTGACAAAAAAAATAATTAGGGTTAGGATTAACAGGACAGCTGGGCCAAGTGAAGACTGAGGGAAGAAAAACCTCATTCATTATATTATAATAGTGATTTTATAATAATAGAACGCCGGTTCCGTATGGGTGAAGTATTCCTTTAATACTACATTCCATTTCTAAAATAAAATCATGCTCAAATTCTACACACTGCCCCTTTAAAACCAAAGCACACTCATATCTCACCTCTCTCGTGGACCAGACTGGACACTATGACCACGCGGCTCGGGGTGGATTTCTTCAGCAGATCCAGGAGACAGTTTGTGAGGAGGAAATGTCCGAGGTGATTCACACCAAACTGCATCTCAAACCCGTCCTCTGTCGCCCACTTGGGACACATCATGATCCCTGACAAGCACACAAACACCTTAATGTGGAATAAATGAATGAATAAATAACATATTGGTCAGTGATTCTGGAGAACGCTTGTTGTCAAAAAATTCCGTTTGCCAAAATCAGTGAATATCTCCTCACGATCTGCTACCGGTCTGTAAAGAAATCCAGTGACACCTTTTTGAATTTTTATTTTTTGCTTAAAGGGGCAGTGTGTAATATGACATCATCAAGAAAGTTCTACAAAGTTCTAGAATGCAACGCTCCCTGGGTAACCCCACCCCTTTAGAATAATAACAGAAGCTACAGTGGCCTTCAAGGACAAGAACAATTAAACATTTTAAACAATGCATCTGATGACATTCCAAAAACATGGATTCCTACATAAGACTTACCCTCTCAATGTACAAAATGTAATATTAATATTTGTAATTCTCCGCTCAGGAGGATAATTCAGATTATTGGCAGAGGTGATTTTACACCAATGAGGACATATTTATGAATGAGGATATTGATTTTAGCTAATAAATTACTTAAAATGTTACACAGTGTCCCTTTAACATTTAGCTTTAGAAACCTGTCGAGTAGATTACGCCATGTTAGCTGTTTGTTAAGTTTTTTCTTTGTTTGCGTGTTGACTTTTTCACTGTTTGTGTTCTGTAAAATGTTTTAATAAAGAATAAAACAAAAAAATACATTAAAGATCTAAAGACACACATAACCATTTCAAAATCAACACGTGAAAAAGTCTAAGCATACAGACGCATTAAAACCAAAAGTAACTGTAATGGCTTTTCCTGTAGCATTACCGAGGGGTAAGGGTTAGACGGAAGTCTGACGCGTGTGGGTGATGTAATGCAATGTCCAGAAGAAGCCGTATTGTCGGATATTGACTACACAAAAGACAGACTTTTCCAAGGGTATTGCTCTTTCGTATAAACTCAAATAGGCTCTTTTTTTTTTTTTTTTTTTTTTTTTTTGGGAAAATGCTTTAATTCTTTTATTTAAATGTTGTATTTTTATCCATGTTTTAAATGTGTTCCTTTTTTTTGTATTTGTATTCTTTATTTGATTTTAACCCTGTGAAGCACCTTGAGTGGCCCTGTGCCTGAAATGTGCTCTATAAATAAAATTGCCTTGCCTTGCCTTTTTTTCTCAGCCGAGCTAAGGGTGTAAGGGCAGGGTGTCATATTGTATCATATATCATATTGTATGAAATGTAAAGCCCACTGAGACAAATGTGTTTGTGATTTTGGGCTATACAAATAAAACTGATTTGATTTGATTTGATTTGCCTTGCCTTGCCTTTCCAATAAACAAACATTTGCACGAGCACAAGCATGGTCGAAAACTGTGTGGCCTTCCCCATTACACACCTGACTGTGATTACAGGTTGCCAGGTATTTATGTTATCCACCCTCTGCACACCCAAGGCCACACCTCTCGATCATTAATTAAAAGAAACAAAACAAAACAAACAAAAACAGCAATTTGGCTCCAACAGTAACAATCCATTAAAAATGTGTTTAACCAAAGCCCCCACCCCAGCGAATTTTACCAGCATCCAATGCGGAAGTGACAAACATTGCATATTCACATTTAATTTAACATATTAATTTCATATACTATCTATGGGTTTTACCTGCGTTGTTGATGAGAATGTCCAGCCGTGTCTCGTGCTGTACTAAGTCTCTGGCCAGAGTTCTGACAGACTGGAGTGAAGCCAAGTCCAGTTTCTTCACCACAACGTTACCTGTAAGAAGAAAAATATACATTTAGCCTGTGTTGTTTATTTGATTCATTTGATTATTTATTACGTTAGCCTCTTAGACTTAAATATGCTCAGAGGAAATTTCAGTTTGTGTTAATTCTTGCGCCCCCCCTTTGGACAAAAGCGGTAGTGTTTTTACTACGCCAGCTGTTGTTCCTGGGTGAGCGTATACCCATTATCACTAAGACTAAAGGCCTATTCACACCGGACGCGAACAATTCTACATTTTAAACAATGCACCTGATGACATTCCAACTATGACACTTTCAAGATGGCGGCACTTGGCCTTGGTCCAAAATATGCAGAAATATGGACATATATGAGACCCTTTTTAAGGGAAAAATAAATAATTCAAAACATTTTTTTCAGCTATTTTGCACTAAATTAAATGTACTTATGGATATTATAATTACTTTCTACAAAATCTGCTAGGAAATAAAACCCAAAATTCTACACACTGCAGCTTTAAAGTCTTATTTCTTTTTTTTTTTTTTATTTTTTATTTTTTTTTAACCTTTATTTCTACAGGTAAACCCCATTGAGACCGAAGACTCTTTTGCAAGGGAGACCTGTTTTCCTTTCCCACGTTACCATTCACACACACATTCACACACCGATAGCAGCAGGCTAACTATCGACATTCACACGAGGCAAGGTGGGTGAAGTGTCTTGCCCAAGGACACAACAACTATGACACAGGTGGCAGGGCGGGGATCGAACCTCCAACCCTTTGATCATCGGCCGACCCGCTCTACCACCTGAGCCACAGTCGCCCCTCTTTTATTGTGCAGTATCGTCTACGTTACCGTTGCCGCTCTTCTGTCTGATGTGGTCGGCTGCGATGTGAGCTTTGGTCGTGTCTCTGCAGGCAAGGATCACTCGCGCCCCTTTAGGAGAAATAAGAAACAGTGTCAGTGTGTGTCAGTGTGTGTGTGTGTGTGTGTGCGTGTGTGTGTGTGTGTGTGTGTGTGTGTGTGTGTGTGTGTGTGTGTGTGTGTGTGTGTGTGTGTAAAATAATAAACAGTCAAAAGTGATATAGAACTCAGAGACAGCGGTTCCTTATGTGTGTGTGTGTGTTTGTTGTGTTCAAAAAAAAAACGGGTCTGCTTTTTGTGACCCCCAAAAAAAGTGATATAGAAGTAATAGAACATGTGTGTGTGTGTGTGTGTGTGTGTGTGTGTGTGTGTGTGTGTGTGTGTGTGTGTGTGTGTGTGTGTGTGTGTGTCATGAGTACATACAAAACTCCCTCTCCCTCCAAACAATACTAAGACGAATCTGATTTCATATGTGGATAGGGTTGGAAAAATGCTATGCAGGAACAAACATTTTAAAATTGAGTTGGATAAAGGGAAAGGCCTGATAAAGGAGCCAGGATATTGCCCAACATTTGATCAAATTTCCCTGGACATGGTAAAAAAAAAAATATTCCGAAACATATTTCTCAGGGGGGAAAAGCACTTTGTATCTTTTTCCTGAGAAGCAACTGGCAGTATGGTAGGAACACACACACACACACACACACACACACACACACACACACACACACACACACACACACACACACACACACACACACACACACACACACACACACACACACACACACACACACAGTGCCTTGTAAATAAATTAGATTTTCTACCCTGGCGTGCAGTGCAGTGTATCCTATTACTAGTAATATCACCATTCATAATAGCCTGATATACTGTATAATCTGCCTGACAGTTTAAACACACATATAATGTCTGCGGAATGGTTCTTTTAGCTAACTTCCTGTCAGTTACTGCAGTTAGCAGTCCCCTCGCTCGTCCCTACGTCACCACATTAATGCACTGCGGTCTTCAAGCAGCGAGTTATCTAGCGTCATCTCAGATCCATAAGTGTGATAAAACATGATAAAAACCATCAAAACAGACATTGGGAAGGATTTTTACCTGCTCCTGCATACACATTCACCCATGTGTTGCTCTGGCGTGCACCGGCAGTGAGACCATGGAGTGTATATAGTATGTATGAGTGAGACGGGTGTCGGTTTGTAGCGTTCTCCCTTGTGATCGGATAAATAAATAAAAAATAAAATTTCGGGATCCTCCAATAAGTTAATCTGCCGTTTACATGCAGAGCAGCTGACTGAGAGATCGGCTTTATGAAACGCGCACATTATGTAAGTGATCACTGTATGACTAAAGAGCGATTTAACACTTATATTAACATAAATAAATCGCTTACTTCACCTTTAAGAAACACACAAAGACGTGTGTGTGGGTGTGGCACTGGATGCCATTGTTATTAATCAGCTGGGGAAGTCGCTAGGGGTGGGGCTACTCATACACACACACATTCCAATCTAAAGATCTCTCACACTTCTGCTTGTAACTCGCAAGCAGCATTTTGAGGTCTGCTGCAACTCTCAGCTCTTTTAAGTCGAGTCTGAAGACTTTTCTGTTTCCATTTTAATCTGCAACTTTTTATTTTATTTACTTCTTTTCATTCGCTTTTAAATGTTTTATAATGTGTTTTATGTATTTTAATCTTGCCCCTGTAAAGCACTTTGAATGGGCCTTGTGTCTGAATTGTGCTATAGAAATAAACTTGCCTTGCCTTGCCTTGCAGACTCCTGCCACTAGGGAGGAGATATACATTTCGTTAGCCTCATAGCATAATTGCCTAAATCATATTTACTCTACTCTACTTTTACTATACATCTACTCTACTCTACATCTACTCTATTCTACATCTACTCTACTCTACATCTACATTACCCTGCTCTATAACCCTTGAAATATGATTTAGGCAATTATGCTGTTACATCCGTCTCATCCCCGTTTGTTTACATATGGAGGCTTCGTCGATGTGACGTCACTTCACGTGCGCACTGGCTTGTGGGTCAGAATCGCCCAAATAGGATGCAGTTTTCAACACTAACAATCTTGGCCGCATGAAGTAGGACCTCCGGGTACTTCTAACCATCCTAAATCTGGCCACAAGAATCGGGACATCCTAAATCTTTTATCTACCATACTATATAGTAGAAAGTATGCGATTCGGAAGGCAACCAATTTGTTCCCTCAGCTGTTGTGCGGCTAAACAAACTAGCATAGCAGCTTTGTCTTTTCTTAAAGGGACACTGTGTAACATTTTAAGTAATTCATTAGCTAAAATCAATATCCTCATTCATAAATATGTCCTCATTGGTGTAAAATCACCTCTGCCAATAATCTGAATTATCCTCCTGAGCAGAGAATTACAAATATTAATATTACATTTTGTACATTGAGCAGGCAAGTCTTATGGAGGCATCCATGTTTTTGGAATGTCATCAGGTGCATTGTTTAAAATTTAGAATTGTTCTTGTCCTTGAAGGCCACTGTAGCTTCTGTTATTATTCTAAAGGGTTGGGGTTACCCAGGGAGTGTTGCATTCTGGAACTTTGTAGAACTTTCTTGATGATGTCATATTACACACTGCACCTTTAAACAAAGTAAATGGTTATAAAATGTAAGTTACATCCACTTACATGTCATGATAGCACGCTCACCTCGTTTGGCCATGTCCAGCGCTGTCTCTTTCCCGATCCCTGTATTAGCTCCTGTGATGAGGACTGTTTTCCCATCCAGTCTGACCTACACAGGATTCAAGACACAATAAGAAACATCAAATAAATGAAATGATTTCTTTGTTTTCCACATAACGAATGCCAAGAAATATATAAATATACAATAAAGTAAATAGAAAAAAAAACTGAAAAAATATGGAATATAACATGTACAAAGTCAATAGAAGAGCAGCAACGAATTAATAAAAAAATATTAAAATAAAAATGAATAAAAAGTGTGCAGTTGTGCACTAGCATCCAGTCTGACCTTACTGTGACATGAGGGACCAGCCATCCATCTACGCACGGCCAGAATGCCCACACCTCGGAGGGGAGAGAAAATATATATAATATTTGTAATACTTAATTCATGGATTTGTTACCTTCTAGAACAAAACCATAACAACATAAACACACAACTTGAAAGGCAAACGCACACACACACACACACGCACACACACACACACACACACACACACACACACACACACACACACACACACACACACACACACACGCACACGCACACACACACACACACACACACAAAAGACACAACGGGTAAATGAAGGTAGGGAAAGGAAATAGTAAAGGTGCAGTCAGTGATTCTGGAGAACGCTTGTTTTCAAAATCACTTTGTGTCAAAATCAAGTGAATATCTCCTCATGATCCACTGAAATAATCTGGTGTTAATATACAGCCTAGGCTCTGTAAACTGGCATGTTAACAAAGGGAATGTAAATAAAGTGGGCTCCGTTAGGAACATTGCCGTTTTACAGAGCTTAGGCTGTGTATTAACACTGGGTTTGATTTCAGAGCACACAGTACAGACAGGTAGCGGATCATGAGGAGATATTCACAGATCTTGACGAAAAACTAATTGACAACAAGCGTTCTCCAGAATCACTGACTGCACCTTTAACCCTGAATATATTGCCACATTCAGTTCAAAATGATAGACAGACAGACAGACAGACAGACAGACAGACAGACAGATAGACAGATAGATAGATAGATAGATAGATAGATAGATAGATAGATAGATAGATAGATAGTGGAAGAAAATTATTGCAAAGACCACATTACTAAACAAACAATAACAAGGCCATAACGTGCCTAGTAGGAGGGATAATAGTAACACAGTTAAAAACAACAGAATAACAAACACAGCGGGGACATTCTGAAGGACGTGATAAGGTCTCAGTCAGGGTCGTTTCACATTCACATTGTAACTGCCAATTTCAGTGTTTCTCTTGTTTTATTTTTCATTTTTTTGTTTATTTTACGTATAGAATAATTTGGACTATTCAAGCAATGCCCACTAATTAAAATGTTCTTTTTTGTTTGCTGCTAGTGTGTGTGTGTGTGAGTGTGTGTGTGTGTGTGTGTGTGTGTGTGTGTGTGTGTGTGTGTGTGTGTGTGTGTGTGTGTGTGTTTACTGTTTCTCTCTCTTTATGCTGTTGTAAAATGAATTCCGTCAGTGGAGAATGAGCGATAGAAATGACCCCCTATGAAATGATATCTATTTATTGTTAACAAATTTACAAGGTACGACAATACCAACAACACTCCACTATGCAGCCACAGTGACTGACAGGATGGAGAACAATATACACTACAGTTAACAATATAGGCTACAGATGTGTTACAGCCATTCTATCTATGGTTACAGCATACGAACAAACAGATTATTTCCTTGAAATTGACATTTAAAAAGGAGTAGAAAAGTTCACAACGCAAAAATCTCCTTATGATGAAAACATGTATTTACCTGCAACCAGAGCAGCAGTGAGCCCGGTGGCGTGGTTACTTATAAAGTCCCGTATCGCATCTGCGTAGTTTTGCATTTTAACGGCTGCTGTTTTATTTATTATTAATTATAAACAAACTTTAAATGACGACACGCCTCAGTGTTAAGAAGACCGAAACAATAAAGATTATAAAAAAACTGTCTAAATAAGTTAGAAAGTGGATAAAAATCCACAAAATTTCAACAGCCCAAGGGAAAGGGGTTGTGTCCTCTCCCCTATTTTGATGACTGTCTGTATGCAAGGCGGGGCGGCGAGTGAGTGCGCCAGCTGGAATTTTCACATTAAGACTCCTAATACATTTGGACCCTCTGCTGTTGTATTATATGAATTCTAAATTCCTATTGCCATGTCTTTTTGAATAGTTTTTAATTTTATATTTGTTAATTAATTAATTGATTTTATTTTCTACAAGCATAAAACCGTCTTACTTTAAAACACTGTGCTTTTATTTTGACATCTAACTCTCCTAGCTGATCGCAGTGCTTGATATGACGCTCTCAATTTGTCGTTTTGTTAATTTAACGTCATAAACCTATTATAAGAGCTTTCACTAATCCAACAAATAATTTCATTCTTAAAAATGGAATTATTCTTGACTATAATTCAAGTTTTTATAATTTTTTAGCGAATTTCTCACCAAAAAATAAAAATAAAATAAACAAAGCTACCCCGGAAGTCGTCTGTGCGCTTGCCACGTCAGAGCAACAGAGCTAATGAAAATCCTCCTATAATGTTCTACCGGCTCCTTCCTTGAGTGTGTGTGTGTGAGGGTGTGTGTCGTGCGTGTGTGTGTGATTCCTACAGCCGCCTGCATTATGCTACTGTGTACGGGATTATGTTTTATGCTACATATGTTCTCGGTATTTGCGACTGAACTCACGTTCGAACTTCCGGACAACGAAAAACAATGTTTCTACGAGGAGCTGGAAAAAGACGTGAAGTTTGACATAGATTTCCAGGTGAGTCAAGTGTGTGTGTGTGTGTGTGTGTGTGTGTGTGTGTGTGTGTGTGTGTGTGTGTGTGTGTGTGTGTGTGTGTGTGTGTGTGTGTGTGTGTGTGTGTGAGAGCAAAAGAGTCTGACAGTTTTCTTTAGTTGTCATTTCTTGTAAGTGGTGTGTCTGTTTGTCTGTCTGTCTGTGTGTGTCTGTCTGTGTGTGTCTGTCTGAGTGTTTGTCTGTGTCTGTCTGTCTGTCTGTCTGAGTGTGTCTGTCTGTCTGTCTGAGTGTGTGTCTGTCTGTCAGTTTTTGCAGTTGTCATTTCCCTATTCGAGTGGTTTCCCGTTACATTGCATACTTTGAATTATTCTTGCATAACATCAAAATGCAGCGCTGTGTATTGAGGATACATTTGACAGTGTTGTGTAGCAGTCAACTCCATGTTAGGAAACTACTTGTAGCCTAGTTTACATTTAAAGACCTACTTCACCGGTGGAAATATGAAGGTGTATTGAATTCTGAGATCCTATGTAGTACACATGTGCAAACATTTTAGAAATCGGTTCATCCTAGCCTGAGAAAAGGCAGAAAGAGTGTTTGATGGTCTCACTGTCTAACCCTACATTTTCCCATGTGTGACATCACACTAGTAAAAATGTAGGGTTAGGATTAACAGGACAGCTGGGCCAAGGGAAGACTGAGGGAAGAAAAACCTCATTCATTATATTATAATAGCGATTTTATAATGATAGAACGCCGTGTCCGTATGGGTGAAGTATTCCTTTAACAGTAGCTGGATGGTGGTCTCACTACATCCATAACTGCATAGTAATCTAAGTAGTTCAATTACATTTTTTGTGTGTAGTTGGTTACCTATTGTAGCAGTCCACAAGTACAAACATTTGTTGTTGGGCCACATATGGAAGGGATTGAATTTGTTTTTTAATGTGACCATTGCTTCTCTAGTTGACCCATTGACAAGCCCCAGAATAGATTTGTATTATATTCTGTTATAATTTCATATCAAATGTACATTGTCAATATAATTTTTTACAAAGTAGTTCAAACGACTATATAGTATATACGCTTTTATTGTTTTAAAAATGTTCTTTAATTATAATTGTGTGTGTGTGTGTGTGTGTGTGTGTGTGTGTGTGTGTGTGTGTGTGTGTGTTTTTTTAAAGGTGGTCTCAGGAGGGAACTACGATGTCGATGGTTTTGTGACGGACCCTGAAGGCAACGTTTTGTACAACGAACAGAAGAAACAGTATGACAGCTTCTCTCACACCACAACCATGAAGGGAGTGTACCAGGTCTGTCTGTCTGTCTGTCTGTCTGTCTGTCTGTCTGTCTGTCTGTCTGTCTGTCTTTATGTTTATCTATCTGTCTGTCTCATGTATGTCTCGCATGTTTCAGAATTGACAATAAAGTTGGACTTGACTGGACTTGATACAGTTCTATATATTTGTGTTTTTAAAAGTTCCTCGTAGCACCTTTTTAATATTTGAATTAAATGTACAGCCGTGGAAAAAATTAAGAGAGCAGTCTGGATTTTTCTTCAATCTTTATCTCTACATAACTTATTGAAAATGCTCTTAATCGGTGCGCTCCGGTGGTGTAGTGGATAGAGTGTGTACCATATTGGCTCTGGCCTTCGTTGCGTGCTCGCGGGTTCAAATCTGACCCGTGGACCTTTACTGCAGGTCATCCTCTCTCTCTCTCTCTCTCTCTCTCTCTCTCTCTCTCTCTCTCTCTCTCTCTCTCTCTCTCTCTCTCTCATCTCTCTCTCTCTCTCTCTCTCTCTCTCTCTCTCTCTCTCTCTCTCTCTCTCTCTCTCTCTCTCTCTCTCTCTCTCTCTCTCTCTCTCTCTCTCTCTCTCTCTCTCTCTCTCTCTCTCTCTGTCTCCCATTTCAACTCTGTACTGTCTAATAAAGCTTGAAAATGCCAAAAAAATATCTTAAAAAAAAAAGAATTGCTCTTTATGAAAATATTTTTATTGTGACTTTGGTTCCTCGTAGCACCTTTTAATATATAAATCAAACATACGGTTCTATATATGTGTGTTTTGTTTCTGTGGTTGCCAGATTTGCTTCAGTAACGAGTTTTCGACCTTCACACACAAAGTTGTTTATCTGGAGTTCCAAACATCCTTCTTTTATTCTGGAGGATTACATGATTTTACTTTGCACACAGACACAAAATTATTTCACGAAAACCAAAAAACTACCTTGCACTCGAGACATACTTTTAAAAAACTGAAATTTTCATAGTGGGTCTCAATGGTTGCGTTCCGAATCTCCTCCTCTTTCTTTTTTCTATTCTACATACTACATCCGACGATAAAAATAATCTAGTTAGGACGCAGTAGGCATACTATTGGACATACTTTACTCTCTTATTTCATCATAACATTGCGCCTTGATCTTGCCTCTTGCTTTTATATCCGTCGCATCCCCGTTTGTTTTCATATGGAGGCTTCGTCGATGTGACGTCACTTCACGTGCGCACTGGATTGTGGGTCAGAATCGCCCCAAATAGGATGCACTTTTCAACACTAACAATCTTGGCCGCATGAAGTAGGACATCCGGGTACTTCTAACCATCCTAAATCTGGCCACAAGAATCAGGACATCCTAAATCTTTTTTCTACCATACTATATAGTAGAAAGTATGCGATTCGGAACGCAACCATAATTCTGTCCTCAACTATATCTCTCTGTGTTTTGTTTCTATGGTTGCCAGGTTTGCTTCAGTAACGAGTTTTCCACCTTCACACACAAAGTTGTTTACCTGGAGTTTCGCCATGGAGACGAGGAACCCCTCCTGGAGAGCATGAGCCAGAACACGGCGCTCACTCAGGTATGACGAGATGTCTAGAGATTTCACTCAGGTATCTGTGACCAGGTGGTAGAGCGGGTCGGCCAATGATCCAATCTTCAAGTGTGTGTGTGTGTGTGTGTGTGTGTGTGTGTGTGTGTGTGTGTGTGTGTGTGTGTGTGTGTGTGTGTGTGTGTGTGTGTGTGTGTGTGTGTCTGTCTTGTCTAACCTGCCTGGAGTCTTCCTCTGAGTGAGCGAGTGAGTGAGTAAGCGTGTGTAACCGAGTGAGTTAGACAGTGTAACAGTGTAAGCGTGCGTGAGTGAATGAGTGATTGCGTGAGTCCGTGTAACCGCGCTTGTGTGTGTGTATTTTTATGACCACGGAACATGGGTTAGAAATGTTGATTTGGTTGGATCCCCGGCACCGGACAGGAGGGTGTTAGTAGTGAAACTAGTGGTGGCTGCTATTACATCTACGGCGCCCAGTGCCCACCATCTCTACCATTGTGTCCTTGAGCAAGACACTTAACCTCCAAACTGCTCCAGGGGCGCTGTACTATGGCTGACCCTGCGCTCTGACCCCCTCTGGAGTGTGGGAACTTGAGAGGGAATATGAGAAAAGACGAATTTCAATGTAGCCATTGACTTATAAAGTAACTTAACTTAACCGTTTTAGCGTGAGTGAGTGAGTGAGTGAATGTGTGAGTGTTACCGTGTAAGAGTTCGTTTGTGTGTGTGTGTGTGTGTGTGTGTGTGTGTGTGTGTGTGTGTAAGTGTATTTTTCTGTCCTAAAGTCCTGTCTAACCTGCCTACCTCTCTCTCCCTCCCAACTCAGTGAGTGAGTGATTGAGTGTAACAGTGTAAACCGTGTGTGTAAGTGTGAATGTAACCGTGTGTGTGTGTTAGTGTGTGCGTGTGTGTGTGTAAGCGTGAGTGTAACCGTGTGTGTAAGTGTATTTTTCAGTCCTAAAACCCTATATAACCCCTCCCTCCCTCCCTCCCTCCCTCTCTCCCTCCCCAGCTGGAATCCTCCTGCGTGTCCATCCATGAGATCTTGAAGGTCGTGGCCGATTCTCAGACGTGGTATCGGCTCAGAGAGGCCCACGATCGCACCAAAGCAGAACACCTCCTGGAGCGAGTGTCTTACTGGTCCGTGGGCGAAACCGTTCTGCTGTTCGTTATCGGCATCGGTCAGGTTATGATGCTACGCAGCTTCTTCAGCGAAAGGAAAGGGAACGTGGCGGCAACTACTTAGGGGTTTCGAATAATGTCTTCAATTTGAATAGGTGAAAAAATTATGTTTAAGAGGTGTAGGCAGTGATTCTGGAGAACGCTTTTTTGTCAAAATCAGTGAATATCTCCTCACGATCCGCTACCTGTCTGTACTGTGTGTGCGCTGAAAATAAATCAAGTGGTAACACACAGCTTATAGGCTCTGTAAACGGGCATGTTGCTATAGCTAAGGTGAGACCAATTTGTTAACATACTAAATCACAGAGCCTAAGCTGTGTATTAAAAAAACAGTTTTGTGTTCAGCGCACACACAGTACAGACAGGTACAGACAGGAGATATTCACTGATTTTTTTCAACAAAGTGATTTTGACAACAAGCGTTCTCCAGTATCACTGACTAAACCTTTAAGAGGGACAGTTAAGGAAGTTGGCTAAGTATTTGCTTCCTACTCACCCACTCTGTTAAAATTTAAAAGTTAGGATTAGTCAAAATTTTCAACGCAACTGTCAGCAGATAGATATTTGAGTTGTTAAGGCTAATTCTAAAACTCTTCTGTCTACATTTGAGCCAACTCATTATATTTTGTTGAGATAACTTATCATTCATACGTAATGTGACTTCAAGTTTTGAGTTCTACATAGGGGAAGGTGGGGTGATTTGTGCATTTTGGAAGTTGCAAAACCCCTTGTTTCTAGAAAACCGTGGAAGAAATTGGAAATGTGACCACATATTTAAGAAGAGCCATCCATTTGACTCATCCTGTAAAGAAGGGAGACACAAGGAATAAGATATAAGCACATTTAAGCTCAAAAAACTGTGTGTGTACTAAGAATTCCCAAAAGTAAAAGTCATACCGACTTATTATTTTTTGTTCAGGAAAATTTTCAGACCGTTTTAATGCAAGGCAAGTTTATGTCTATAGCACAATTCAGACACAAGGCCCATTCAAAGTGCTTTACAGGGGCAAGATTAGAATACATAAAACACATTAGAAGACATTTAAAAGCGAATGAAAAGAAGCAAATAAAATAAAAACAGTACAGGTTAAAATGGAAACAGAAAAGTCTTCAGACTCGATTTAAAAGAGCTGAGAGTTGCAGCAGACCTCAAGTTTTAACACTGTTTAATGTTTGAACCAAAATTTTGACTGACTTGGTTTTGTTTGTTATCTGTTTGAGAGAGAATAATTTGGCTGTTTGAAATTCTTAGTATGTAGAACTTAAAATTAGATGTTTATTACTACATATTAAAGATACATTTTCATTAGCCTACATATGAATGATAATACGTTGGCACAAATGTAGGCGGCTTTCCTTTTAATACGTTACAGTTTTAGTTTTAGACCCCAAACATCTAGTATCTAGTATCCTTGAAATTCTGAGGCTGTGTTGGAAAAGCCCTACTAACGTCCTACTCATACTCATTTTGACGTCAATTTGAGTATGTTGTGGTTGTGTATGCGAGTTTGTTGTAGGCGAGAAATGCTCGGATGAGTACTTATTTCCGGAAAGATTTTGTGTATGGATCGATAGGTTACTTTTCCTACTCAACCGCCCCACGATGCATTGCGTCTTTTCAAACGACACAGACGGGGTTTTTTTTTTACGGTCTGACGAACCTCGTATACACAATGGATGGTTAAGTAGACAGTATGGAGTATATACATGTTGAGTATGTAGGAGGGAGGACGTTAGTTGGGCTTTTACAACACAAGCAGGTGCATTGTGAATGTCTGTGTTGCATATGCTGAACTGAAAACAACCAGCGATTGTACTGGTGGTTAAAATGACATCCACACCTCTCAGCCTGAAGACCTTTGCACACCGGGTGCGTTTTATTCGTGCGATTAATCCGTTAATTAACAAACGTATATGAGTCAATACAAGCTTCCACACCAGCGCCGTCATTTCGCATTGCAAATTTGCGTTTTTTATTTTTTCGAAATGAGTTTTTCTGGGACGTCGCTTCTTAAAGTGAGACGCGACAAAATTCACATTTCAAAACATTCGCTTTTACGTTGCGTTTATTCGCGTCGCGCCCGGTGTGCCAAGGCCTTTACACAGATTATTTATTCCATTCTTTTATTTTTCACACGAATGCAACGTAAAAGCAGGTTTAGAAATTATGCCTTGTTCATGAATTTACACCTTATTGAAAAGGAACCATGTTGCTCTCTGAAAAAAAAACTATGACAAATATACAGCTGCATCCTAAAAAAAATGTAATATCATAGAAAAGTCCATTAAAAGAAAGAGAATGTCATATATTCTAGATTCATTAGACAAAGTGAAATAATGTTTTGTTTTAAATTTGATGATTATGGCTTACAGCTACATGGAATTTAAAAAATCCAGTATCTCAAAATATTAGAACATTACATTTAAACCTGCAGTGTGTAGAATTTTGGGTTTTATTTCCTAGCAGATTTTGTAGAAAGTAAATATAATATCCATAAGTACATTTAATTTAGTGCATAATATCTGAAAAAAATGTTTTGAATTATTATTTTTTCCCTTAGAAAGGGTCTCATATATGTCCATATTTCTGCATATTTTGGACCAAGGCCTAGTGCCGCCATCTTGAAAGTGTCGTAGTTGGAATGTCATCAGGTGCATTGTTTAACATTTAGAATTGTTCTTGTCCTTGAAGGCCACTGTAGCTTCTGTTATTATTCGAAAGGGTTGGGGTTACCCAGGGAGCGTTGCATTCTAGAACTTTCTAGAACTTTCTTGATGATGTCATATTACACACTGCACCTTTAAGCTAATAAAAAAGGGTTTATAATACAGAAATCTCAACCTTGTGAAAAGTATGTTTATTCTATATTCATTTCACTTTTTTGTAATTATTCTAGAATATATATGAACGTTTTTGCTTTTTGAATCAAATTACAGCGAAACAATGAAATTTTCATTGATATTCAATTTTTTTTTCCGATTCATTCCTTATTATCTATCTTATCTTATTGTTTTTAAAAGTCAGTTTCTATTGGTTTGATAGTTTTATCACCTTTTAATTTATGTCGAGAAATCTGTTCATTAGAGTTGTAAGAGCCTAGTCTCCCTAAAAGTGCCTTGAAAAAAAACATCCCTGCGTTCCAGTCCCCATACTTCCCTACTATTCAGTATGCCAGAAAAAGATTTAGGATGTCCCAATACATGCACATCAATTGTAGTATGCTGAAAATACATAAAGGCCCCCACTAACTCCAAGTGAATTTTGCAGTATTCATCTTTTACTCAACATAATGAAAAACAATCTTCCTTATCTGATTTTCTTTTCTCTCCTGTCTGTGGCCCTAAAACTATTCAGTACTGTGGTATGTAGTGTAGTAAAAAGACTAAAACTCTTCTGTACTTTAGTATGTAGTGTAGTAGAGAGAAAGAGTATGTGATTTGGAATGCAGGGTGTTTTTTCCTCATTTCGTTCTAAGTTACTGTTTTAATTTGTGTTTTACGCGCCCTGTTGTTACTGATTGATTATTTTCCACGAGGGTGTGATTTAGGTATCTGTGTTTATTCCTTAAAGGCCTACTTCACCGGTTGAAATATGAAGGTGTATTGAACTCTGAGATCCTATGTAATATAAAGTGCAAAAAAAATATAAATTGGTTCATCCTAGTCTGAGAAAAGGCAGAAAGAGTGTTTTATGGTCTCACTGTCTAACCCTACATTTCTCTTTCTGTGACATCACAGATTAGACAGTGAGACCATAAAACACTCTTTCTGCCTTTTCTCAGGCTAGGATGATCCGATTTCAATTTTTTTTGCACATTTATACTTCATAGGATCTCCGAGTTCAATACACCTTCATATTCAAACCGGTGAAGTAGGCCTTTAAGAAAATATGTTTAAAAGGACTTTATAAATTGATTGATTGTAATTGGGTTTTGGTTTTAGATCAAGAAAGTGATTTTTTTTTTCAATCATATTTGTCCAGCTGTCTGTCAATTCTCTGTCAAAACCTGTTTGCAGATTTCAGTAAAAAAATAAATTGGTGGAAAGTTATTTTTTTGGATGAAGATCTTTTTCTTTCCACAACACTCACAAACACCTGCACAACAAAAAATATATGAAGAATATCTCAAAATCACATTTTGTTTGGATTGCCCTCTCAATGTAAGGCCTATTAAAGCTGCAGTGTGCAGAATTTTGGGTTTTATTTCCTAGCAGATTTTGTAGAAAGTAATTATAATATCCATAAGTACATTTAATTTAGTGCATAATAGCAGAAAAACATGTTTTGAATTTTTTTTTTCCCTTAGAAAGGATCTCATATATGTCCATATTTCTGCATATTTTGGACCAAGGCCTAGTGCCGCCATCTTGAAAGTGTCATAGTTGGAATGTCATCAGGTGCATTGTTTAAAATGTAGAATTGTTCTTGTCCTTGAAGGCCACTGTAGCTTCTGTTATTATTCTAAAGGGGTGGGGTTACCCAGGGAGCGTTGCATTCTAGAACTTTGTAGAACTTTCTTGATGATGTCATAGCCTATTACACACTGCACCTTTAATGTGGAGCCATTCTGCTGCACTTCTTGATAAAATAGTCCAAAGTTGCATTGAATGTGTATCGGAGACTATACATAAATCATGATATGTAATCCCCAGGAGATGGCAGTAATGCTACGTGTGTGTGTGTGTGTGTGTGTGTGTGTGTGTGTGTGTGTGTGTGTGTGACTCACATAACATGAGAGTTAAAATGGTAAAAATCATGCAAAGCTTCATGGTAAACGTAGGAGGAAGATAATATATGCACATACATAGGGCCTGGTATGTTATTGCTATTGGTTTAAGATGGTTTACATATTATAGCTTATAATATATACAGGTGAAACTCGAAAAATTTGAATATCGTGCAAAAGTTAATTTATTTAAGCAATTCAACTTAAAAGGTGAAAATAATATATTATATAGACTCATTACATGCAAAGTGAGATATTTCAAGCCTTTGTATGTTATCATTTTGATTTTTTTTATAGCTAACAGCTTATGAAAACCCCAAATTCAAAATCTCAGAAAATTTGAATATTACATGAAATCAATAAAAAAAGGGAATTATATACAGAAATGTTGGCCCTCTAGAAAGTATAATCATCCAGATGTACTCAGTACTTGGTTTGGGGCCATTTTGCATGAATTCTTGCCTCAATTCCAATTCATTTTCCATGATATTCTAATAATATGAGTATCACCTGTATGCATTGTGTTGTGTTGTATAGGCTAGTAGTACAAAGCCAGATCTATTCATATAGATAATATTA
>OX442349.1:417042-427042 GCA_949357725.1 Hyperoplus immaculatus
AAAAAAACAATAATAATTCTACACACTGCACCTTTAAGGTACTAAAAGTTCATTCTTGTCCGTATACAAGTTTATAAGAATATTCAAGTTAATTTATCTCGTCAGATTAAATTAACCTTTTTGATATAAAGATTTTTTTGATCATTTTTAACCTTCGTTTTGTATGAACCTTGTGCATCCAGTTTGAAGGAACCACGTTTTAAATGGTTCTATTTGTATAGCCCACATTCCTTTCTCTGTTGCCGACGGACCAACTTTTATATTGCACAATGACGTGATTGTACTTTTATAAATTATTCAATTAAAATTAAATTAATTTTTTGTTGGCATTTTCAAGCTTTATTTGACACTACAGAGTTGAGATGGGGAGACAGGGAGACAGAGAGAGAGAGAGAGAGAGAGGGGGGGGGGGGAGGGGGTGACCTGCAGTAAAGGTCCACGGGTCGGATTTGAACCTGCGATTTGAACTGCAACGAAGGCCGGAGCCAATATGGTACACACTCTATCCATTACACCACCGGAGCGCCCCATTAATGTTAATGTTAATCATGAAATACTTTTCAGTCTTTTCTGTACAATTGTTGGTGCTGCATTAGCGTACAACCCAACTTGATTTTCAGAAAGCAGCCATGTTGTTTTGTTGATATGGGTTGCGTTCCGAATCGCATACTTTCTACTATATAGTATGTAGAAAAAAGATTTAGGATGTCCCGATTCTTGTGGCCAGATTTAGGATGGTTAGAAGTACCCGGATGTCCTACTTCATGCGGCCAAGATTGTTAGTGTTGAAAACTGCATCCTATTTGGGCGATTCTGACCCACAATCCGGTGCGCACGTGAAGTGACGTCACATCGACGAAGCCTCCATATGAAAACAAACGGGGATGAGACGGATATAAAAGCAAGAGGCAAGATCAAGGGGCAATGTTATGATGAAATAAGAGAGTAAAGTATGTCCCAATAGTATGCCTACTGCATCCTAACTAGATTCTTTTTATCGTCGGATGTAGTATGTAGAATAGAAAAAAGAAAGAGTATGAGATTCGGAACGCAACCTTAGTTTTTGTGATAGTTGAGATATGTATCTCTTGCAGTTTTATTTCAAATAAAAGAGTTTTGATGTTGAAATGATATTGTTATGCTTTTGAACTCATGTACTGAAACATTTCAAAACAGGTAAAATAAATGTCTTTGGAAAAACAATTTACATTTCTGACTGTATATATTTTTTTGTAGCCTACTATTTTTAAAAATAAAGTGTTAAAAAAAGGAAAACGTTTTACCCTATCCCTAGCTACAGGGACACCCTTTGTTTACATACCTGTTTACAGAGCCTAGGCTGTGTTTTAAAACTGGATTTACCACCTTTAAGGAATGTAGCTTTCCATCGCATGTTGAACCAGTAATTAACCTCTAACTCCTCCACAAGAGGGCGCCACAAAGCATCAAAATCATTAACAGTAAATGCCATCTGTGTGAGATTTCATTTCACATTTGAATTTCTTGCACGTGCACCTATGAGCCTTGGTCTAGTGGTGCATTTACACAGTGCTGTGTGCTTGTTTTAATTAATGGCTGTAATATTTTTCCAAATCGAGGAATTTTTCAGCTATTTTGATTTTTAAAACATCCTCGGAGGGCTATAGTAAATTATTGAACACAACCTCTGCGCAGTGCACATTAGACGAGCCATCAGTGTATCCCCCCTGTCGCCTCATGTTATTGGTCACTGTCTTTTTATGTTTCTTGGCGGGGTGTAACTGTAAACAAAATTTTGTTGCTCTGTGATAATCTGTGCAAAGACAAATAAAGTTAATTCTGATTCTGCTGAACATTTTAAGACGAAGCCCATTAAAGCTGCAGTGTGTAGAATCTTGGGTTTTATTTCCTAGCAGATTTTGTAGAAAGTAATTATAATATCCATATGTACATTTAATTTAGTGCATAATAGCTGAAATTTTTTTTTTAATTATTTATTTTTCCCTTAGAAAGGGTCTCATATATGTCTATATTTCTGCATATCTTGGACCAAGGCCTAGTGCCGCCATCTTGAAAGTGTCATAGTTGGAATGTCATCAGGTGCATTGTTTGAAATTTAGAATTGTTCTTGTCCTTGAAGGCCACTGTAGCTTCTGTTATTATTCGAATGGGTTGGCGTTACCCAGGGAGTGTTGCATTCTAGAATTTGTAGATGATGTCATATTACACACTGCACCTTTAATTTCAATGTTCTTTCATGCCAATTTTAACTTCATCTGTGATCTTATCATTTCTTAAATAAAAAAAAACTGTCTCAAAACCATATACAGGCTGCTATGGCATATAGTCAGACTGTCTATGGTTTTGACAAAGCATTTTTTAATATTTCTTTCTGCTGGGACGACAACTACAGTACATCACCAGCAGATGGCGACATTGGACACAATCAGTGTGCGTATACTTCATTGTACTTCCCCCTATTTCGTTAGCCTCATAGCATAATTGCCTATATCATATTTACTCTACTCTACTTTTACTCTACATCTACTCTACTCTACATCTACTTTTCGTTAGCCTAACAGCATAATTGCCTAAGTCATATGTTAAGGGTTATAGAGTAGGGTACAGTAGATGCCGCCTCAGTTTAGACTCTTTGAATTCCAACGTCTTCCAATTGGCACGAAATTGTGGTAGAACGTCTGTAGATTTGAATGCGTTTGCCAAAGTCATACATAAGCCAAAGACTTGGACATATTGCAAGTTCGACCATAACATTTTATCCATCAAATATATATATATATTTTTTAACCTTTATTTCTACAGGTAAATCCCATTGAGACCGGAGACTCTTTTACAAGGGAGACCTGTTTTCCTTACCCACGTTACCATTCACACACACATTCATACACCGATAGCAGCAGGCTAACTATCGACATTCACACGAGGCAAGGTGGGTGAAGTGTCTTGCCCAAGGACACAACAACCATGACTCAAGTGGCAGGGCGGCAATCGAACCGCCGACCCTTTAATCATTGGCCGACCCGCTCTACCACCTGAGCCACAGTCGCCCCCAAATTGTTTGGATATTTCACTTAAAAAACACACATTTCAGCCTCATGGTGGCGCTAGAGTCAAAGTCAGATGATCCACTGATTCTCACAGGAACCATACATGTCTGTGGAAGGATTCTTTGCAATCCGTCTAATAATTGTTAAAAGATATTTCAGTCTGGAACAAAGTGGTTCCCCTATCCCTAGAGAAGCTACAGTGGCTAAAAATACCAGACTCCATGGATCACATATACACACACACACACACACAAAAAGAGACACACGTTTGTACAGCTATACTTGTGAGGACATTCATTGATTTAATGCATTCTAGACTCTTGCCTTTGACCTAACCGAAAAAAAATAAATGCCTAACCCCAACCCTTACACTAACCCTAAAATAAACCTAATTCATACCTGAACCTTAAAACCTAGTGTTAACCTTCAAACAGCCCTTTAAAGGCCTGTCCTTAAAACCTAGTGTTAACCCTCAAACAGCCCTTTAAAGGCCTGTCCTTAAAACCTAGTGTTAACCCTCAAACAGCCCTTTAAAGGCCTGTCCTTAAAACCTAGTGTTAACCCTCAAACAGCCCTTTAAAGGCCTGTCTCAAAGTGAGAACCGGCCAAAATGTCCTCACTACGATGGTCAAAAGCCAAAACTGGTCCTCACAAAGATCACTGTACGAACACACACACACACACACATTAAGACACCACCACTCTCCCTCCTTCAAACTAAGAGAACCTTTATTAAATAATTCATGGTCAATTTCCATGAGGTCTCAGTTTGATTATTCCTCAATTTCAAAATAAAAGAACTAGTATTAACCATTCGTATGGTTTAGTGTGTGTGTGTGTGTGTGTGTGTGTGTGTGTGTGTGTGTGTATATTCAAACTGACCTACATGGCAGGACAGGGGGAGCTTACTGTCATCCCCAAAAACGAAACAATGGCTGTGTTGTAAAAGCCCTACTAACGTCCTCCCTCCTACATACTCAACATGTATATACTACATACTAAAAGCCCTACTAACGTCCTCCCTCCTACATACTCAACATGTATATACTACATACTAAAAGCCCTACTAACGTCCTCCCTCCTACATACTCAACATGTATATACTACATACTAAAAGCCCTACTAATGTCCTCCCTCCTACATACTCAACATGTATATACTACATACTAAAAGCCCTACTAACGTCCTCCCTCCTACATACTCAACATGTATATACTACATACTAAAAGCCCTACTAACGTCCTCCCTCCTACATACTCAACATGTATATACTACATACCGTCTACTTAACCATCCATTGTGTATGCGAGGTTCGTCAGACCGTTTACACTGAAGTATACAGAAGCAATAAAGAATTGAAAAAAAACTTCTGTGCCGTTTGAAAAGAAGCAATGCATTGTGGGGCGGTTGAGTAGGAAAGTAACCTATCAATCCATACACAAAATCTTCCCGGAAGTTAGTACTCATCCGGGCATTTCTCGCCTACACAAACTTGCATAACAACAACAACATACTCAAATTGACGTCAAAAATAGTATGAGTAGAACGTTAGTAGGGCTTTTAGTATGAGTAGGACGTTAGTAGGGCTTTTAGTATGAGTAGGACGTCAGTAGGGCTTTTAGTATGAGTAGGACGTCAGTAGAGCTTTTAGTATGAGTAGGACGTTAGTAGGGCTTTTAGTATGAGTAGGATAGGACGTCAGTAGAGCTTTTAGTATGAATAGGACGTTAGTAGAATGAATTTCAGGGCTACTGTCAGTCCACTTTTAATCCAATTCTAAAAAATCTAAGATACAACAATGTCTTTTTTATTATTTTGAAATCTCTAACCCAATTATACAATGTTTATATCTTCTGTCTCTCTGAATGAATTGAATTTAAAGTGAACTGAAAAGCAGCTCTGGATTTTCAAAAGCTATAGTGCGTAACTTTTTCATACGAGTGAATGTTGGTTATATTAAAGCCATCGCCAAATGAGTTGATTAAGCGAAGTTGATTAAGCCTATCAGCTCCACAAAACTCTCTCTGTGTTTCTCAGTATGGCAGCGTTTATATATTATAAACTGGTGTCCCCCCCCCCACCCTGACACTGGTGCAGGAGCTCAGAAAAATCCCCAAGAAGAGCCCAAGAAATATTTCAGTTGTTGATTCTACTGCTAAGAAAAAAACCTGGACGTACAGCAGAAGGTATAAAATCCATGTGCCATCACTGAAGGCTTTACCTCATGTAGATGGTGATGCACCGACATTGTTCCTGTAATTACTCAGAATTACTTATGGGGGGAGAGGGGGGCGCCCTTAGCTCAGTTGGTAGGGCGTCCACCCCGGGCCGGGCCCAGCAGCAGAACCGGGTTCGATTCCCGCCCGCGGTTGTTCTCTGCATGTCACTCCCCTCTCTGCCCCATTTCACCTCTGTCTCTCTGCACTATCAATAAAGCATAAGAAAGGCCCAAAAATAATCTTAAAAAAAAAAAATATATATGACTTATGGGGGACGACACAGAAGTTACGCACTATAGCTTTAGGAATACTGGAACCCCAAAAAAAAAAAAAAATCTTCATTCTTCATCTGAAAACTGCGAAATATTCATATGAAGGTAACGGCAGTACACAGGAAAAAACTATTGAGAAAGTATATTACTTTTGTGTTTAATAATATCGTCGTTAAAGTGGGGGGGGTTGGGGGGGTTGGGGAAATTCCTAAACCACATTTTTTTTTCAACCCCTAGTTCATTTGCTTTGACAATTCTCAATGTAATAAAAGTGCTTTTGTATTATTGTATTGTAATTTCAGAAATTAAAAAAAAAAAACTAGAGCGGTATATTCACTACAGGGGGATTAGGGTTATTGATGTATAGCTAAAACCTTGTGAAAACAGAGAATGCATTGTTGATAAAAATAATTCATTTGTACATTTGTTTTTCTGATATCAGAAGACATTAAACAAGACAGCAGTAGATTTTCAAAGCAAGTGCACGGATGAGAAAAGTTAAAAAAAAAAGTACACACACATTTGAACAGAACTGCGTGTTTTTAAACTGGTAGTGTGGGGCCTGTACACTCACCCTGCGTTCCAAATCTCATACTCTCTCTTTTCTATTCTACATACTACATCTGACCATCAAAATAATCTAGTCAGGATGCAGTAGTATGCTACAATTGGGACATACTTTTACTTCATCATAACATTTGCGCCTTGATCTTGCCTCTTGCTTTTATATCCGTCTCATCCCCGGTTGTTTTCATATGGAGGCTCCGTCGATGTGACGTCACTTCACGTGCGCAATGGATTGTGGGTCAGAATCGCCCAAATAGGATGCAGTTTTCAACACTAACAATCTTGGCCGCATGAAGTAGGACATCCGGGTACTTCTAACCATCCTAAATCTGGCCACAAGAATCGGGACATCCTAAATCTGGACTGGATTATGGGTCAGAATCGCCCAATTAGCATGCTGTTTTCAAGAAAATCTCGGCCGGATGTAGTTAAGACACCTGGGTATTTCTAACCATACTAAATCTGGCCACAAGACATCTTCTTTCTACCATACTAAATAGTATATAGTATGGGGATTGGAACGCAGGGTCAGTCATTTCAAACTGATGTGAAAGTTTAATTCTCTTCCAAATTGAAGGTGTCAAGAAAGAAACCTGACCAAATTAATTATTATTATTTTTTTTTGGGCCATCTTCCAAAATGGCCGCAATCGAATCATGAATTTTTGAGGGTCTTAATTCAAGTAAAAAAGGAAAGAAAATCTGGTCTCTTGACACTCGAACCAAAATTGTTCTATTGAATTGTTCAATTTAGAAGGAGAACATAAAACTTTCATATACGGCCCCACACTGATGGATAGCAACTAGGACTAGGAACTGTTAAAGGTTCTCCAAAATTCAAATTATGAGTAAACGACTGACCCCGACAGAAGAAGCTGTATACCCAGGTGGCAAAACCGCCTTTTTTTGGGGGAAAACAGGCATGGCATGTTGTAAAAGGTTGTCCACCCAGGTTGTGATCCTTGAAGGTCCTAGATATCATTTCTGTTGAACAACCTTTTACAGCAGCCCATGCCCATAAAATCACTTTGCCCCCTGATGGGTATTAGTTGCAAATGTAGATCAGCAGTAAACGTGAAATAATTTTTTCAAATGGTTATACAAGCTCCAAATGTTACACTTTGCACATCGCTTCTGCTCCAAGGTCTATGAAAAAAAAAAAAAAAAAAGGTAAGCCACTTGAATATGAAAAAAGTGCCATAAAAATGATATTTTCTCTTCAAAACTGGCACCAATTGCAACTAGTTTGGTACCAAAACAAGACATTTTTTAACCATACCTCAAGAGGATTAACAATTCCAAACCTTCTCAGTAACTTCTCTCTATCAATTAAAGGAATTAAACGTAAACTAATTCCTGAAATTCAAGATGCAGATATACTATTTATAAAAAAAATTTAAAAAGATGTATCTCTGTTTTTTTTTAATTCAAAATAAACCCCTCAACTAACAGTCTTGATTTTTTTTACATGGCTTACTTTGTTGTTGAAAACAAAATGGGCCAAAAGTAATGTGCGTGCAAATTTTAATATTTTTTTTGCATTTGTATTATCATTTAAAAAAACTAAAATGACGTTTTTCTGCTGGACTAAATAATGTATGTAGCCGGCACTTTCAGTCAAAAAAAAAAATATATAATATATATACAGCTCTGGAAAAAATTAAGAGACCACTGTTCCAACCAAATGTTCAGTGTCTCTCGTTTTACAATTCATAGGTTTATGTTTGCATAAAATTAACATTTTGGTTTTATTCTACAAACTACTGACAACATTTCTACCAAAATTCCCCCCAAGAAATATTGTCATTAAGAGCATTTTCAATAAGTAATGTAGAGATGAAGATTGAAGAAAAATCCAGACTGGTCTCTTAATTCTTTCCAGAGCTGTTTATATATATAATAAGGGCTTACATTGGTTTGTGAGTGACAAAAATGGCAAAAAGAAAATAATAAACAAATGTCATATCACATCAACTGTAACCGGTGACTTTGCAATTTAGGTTGCGTTCCGAATCTCATACTCTTTCTTTTTTCTATTCTACATACTACATCCGACGATAAAAATAATCTAGTTAGGATGCAGTAGGCATACTATTGGGACATGCTTTACTCCCTTATTTCATCATAACATTGCGCCTTGATCTTGCCTCTTGCTTTTATATCCGTCGCATCCCCGTTTGTATTCATATGGAGGCTTCGTCGATGTGACGTGACGTCACTTCACGTGCGCAATGGATTGTGGGTCAGAATCGCCCAAATAGGATGCAGTTTTCTACACTAACAATCTTGGCCGCATGAAGTAGGACATCCGGGACTTCTAACCATCCTAAATCTGGCCACAAGAATCGGGACATCCTAAATCTTCTTTCTACCATACTATATAGTAGAAAGTATGCGATTCGGAACGCAACCCAAATTTTTTCTATTTTTTCTGGAATAATTTGATACATACATACAACACACAGGTTGGACAGTCCGCCAGTGAGAGTCTTTGAGTCTGTATAAGCGCTTTTATAAATCCCAAATAGATGAATTTCGAAAAAACCAGCGTCCATAGTTTTCACTGTCTGTCGAAATATAACTTTTATTATTATTTTCCAAAGTTCATCTCCGTCAAGAGTTCGATTGGTAATTCTGACTTTTTCTAAGAAAATCGCCAAAACTAAAAAAAAAAAAGAAAAAAAAAGTCCCACGAAAATCCCCCAAAATTCCTTGACAACAACTTCTTGTCATTTCGTGCCGCCTTCAAAGTAAAAGCACAGAATGTCAAGGTGCAGAGTAGCTACTAGCATCCTTCCCAAAGTTGTAATATTCCTCCATATCATCCATGTTAGCGGTGGTGAGTTTGGTGAGGTTTTGGTTTCCGCCATTGTCCATTGTGTTGGCTGCCGTAAAGCCAAAGCTCTGTCCTTCGTAATCCCCCTGGTTCTCCATTTCTGGAAGGACGTCTGGGAAAAAGAAAGATGGAGAGACAGACAGAGAGACAGACAGACATAGAGAGAGACAGGCAGACAGACAGACAGATAGATAAGAGACAGACAGACAGACAGACAGACAGACGGACGGACAGACAGACAGACAGACAGACAGATAGATAGATAGATTGATAGATAGATTGATTAAGAGACACAGAGACAGACAGAGAAACACAGAGACAGACAGATAGATAGATAGATAGATAGATAGAGACACACACACACACAGACACACACAAAAAGACATTAGAAAATTACATTTAAAAAGCTACTTTCTTCTGTACAGTAAGTACAATCAGATTAACAGTGATAAAGACATTTGGGTCGACTTATTGCTATAGTTCATTTAGTCTATAGAAGCCCTTAATCAGGTTTTATCTGCAGTATTATGTCTATAGACTTCAGGCAAAAATGATTAAGAATTTATTTTTGTATCCTTATCCTTATTTCACTTTTATAAAAAATTGTCAGATTGCATCAAACAAATTAGATTACAACCCTCTTAATATCTTCCCTCCCTCTCAAAAAATAAATAAATGTGTGTGTGTGTGTGTGTGTGTGTGTGTGTCTGTATCTGTGTGTGTGTGTTTTATGTGTGTGTGTCTGTCTGTCTGTCTGTATCTGTGTGTGTGTTTTATGTGTCTGTCTGTATCTGTGTGTCTGTATCTGTCTGTCTGTCTGTCTCTGTGTGTGTGTGTGTCTGTCCCTCCTCACCTTGTCCCTCTGGAGACACATCCATGCCATGCTTAACCTTCATGTGTCTGTGTGTGTGTGTGTGTGTGTGTGTGTGTGTGTGTCTGTGTCTCTGTATCTGTGTCTTTGTATGTGTGTCTGTGTGCGTATCTCTCTCTGTCTGTCTGTCTGTCTGTCTGTGTCTGTATCTCTCTCTGTCTGTCTGTGCGTCTGTCTGTCTGTCTGTAC
>OX442349.1:432042-444828 GCA_949357725.1 Hyperoplus immaculatus
CGAACAAGAATTTTCAATTTGGATCTCTTATCCCCACAAATCGTTCCAATTTACTGGATTCAGTTTATCTAAGAAGGGGACAGTGCAAATTAATCAAACACATGATCATACATGGGTTTAAAAAAATGCCAGAATTAGGCAAAAGGCTATTTTTCATCTGTCGTCCCCTGACATCGATGCTAAAGACAAGCCTGGAATTAAAATAAAAATGGTATGCTTGTTTAGTTTTAGTACCTTGACTATTAGTGCCTTAAATAAGATGTTTAAGTAAGTTATAGGCCAATGTAGTCTATTGTACACAGGGCACATACAAATTTGTCTTTTTCCACATTCCTCAAATTCCCACATTCCAGAGGGGGTCAGAGCGCAGGGTCAGCCATAGCACTGCGCCCCTGGAGCAGTTTGGGGTTAAGTGTCTTGCTCAAGGACACAATGGTAGAGATGGTGGTCTATCCATCCATTCATCTATCCATCCGTCCATAAATCTTTGTATCCATCCATCCTTCCATCTATCTATCCATCCATCCATCTTTGTATCCATCCATCTTTGTATCCATCTATCCATCCATCCAGCCATCTATTTATCCATCCATCCATCCATCCATCTATCCGTCCATCCATCTATTTATCCATCCATCCATCTATCTATCTATCTATCTATCTATCTCTCCATCTATCTATCTATCTATCCATCCATCTCTCCATCTATCTATCTATCTATCTATCCATCCATCCATCCATCCATCCATCTATCTATCTATCCATCCATCCATCTATCTATCTATCTATCTATCTATCTATCTATCTATCTATCTATCTATCTATCTATCTATCCATCTCTCCATCTATCCATCTATCTATCCATCTATCTATCTATCTATCTATCTATCTATCTATCTATCTATCTATCTATCTATCTATCTATCCATCTCTCCATCTATCCATCAATCGTGAAATGACAGAACGGTTTCAGAAAAATGACAACCAACTATCAAGGCTTCAAACGGAGGCAGAGGACCGGGGGAGAAGATTGAGTTAATTGTGTCCTTGTCTGTCTCTGGTGTCTTTACTTGTGAGTGAATGTGGCTAAAATGAAAAACACACGACCACACACACTGTATTGTGGATGTGCAGAATCCAATCTATTCTACTTCACTTTTTGCCCCCTTTTTTTTTTTTTTTTAAGATATTTTTTTTGGCAGTTTTATGCTTTATTGATAGTGTAGAGACAGAGTTGAAATGGGGCAGAGAGGGGAGTGACACGCAGAGAACGACCGCGGGCTGGAATCGAACCCGGGTCCGCTGCTGGCCGAGGCCCATGGGGGGGGAACGCCCTACCAACTGAGCTAAGGGCGCCCCCTACATTTTGCTATTTGACCGTTTAATTAACTAAATTTATCTTAAAGTAGAGGAGTAGTTACCTTCTTTCATTGCTCTGTATCGCGCTTTTCTAATGTGTATTCTATACTTGATGTAATTCATGCCCCTGTAAAGCACTTTGAATGGCCTTGTGTCTAAATTGTGCTATAGAAATAAACTTGCCTTGCCCTGTATAATTTAAAAGGGATCTGAGGATAATCCATTTTAAAGGCCTGTGCGTAGTGATTTGTTTTTATTTATAAATTGTAAAAAGGCTTTTATGTAAAAACTTTGGAATTAAATAAAGTAGTCCATCAACGAAAACACAAATACATTTCATTATAGTTTCAATTATCCTCACAAAAACCCTCACAGCCAACACTCTAAACAGGTCATATTTACAATATGTGTGTAACTAGAACAGTGTGTGTGTGTGTGTGTGTGTGTGTGTGTGTGCTTGCTTCAGTGTGTGTGTGTGTGTGTGTAACTAGTGCAGTGTGTGTCTGTGCGTGTGTCCGTACCTTGTGAGTGAGTGAGTGAGTGAGTGAGTGAGTGAGTGAGTGAGTGAGTGAGTGAGTGAGTGAGTGAGTGAGTGAGTGAGTGTGCGTGCCTGCCTGCCTTTTGGTGTGTGTTTGTGTGTTAGTGTGTTTATGTGTTTGCTTCCCAAGTGTGTTTGTGTGTGTGTGTGTGTGTGTGTGTGTGTGTGTGTGTGTGTGTGTATAGCTAGCTCAGTGGGTGTATGTAACTACTGCAGTGTGTGTGTGTGTGCGTAGCTAGCTCAGTGTGTGTGTTGATGTAACTATATCAGTGTGTGTATGCAGTGTGCGTAGCTAGCTCAGTGTGTGTGTGTGTGTGCAGTGTGTTTATGTGCTTGCTTCCGTGTGTGTGTCCGTGTGTGTGTCCGTACCTTATGAGTGAGTGAGAGTGTGTGTGCGGTGTGTGTGTGTGTGTGTATCTAACTCAATGTGTGTGTCCATGTGTGTCCACTCCTTACCTTATGAGTGAGTGAGAGTGTGTGTGCGTGTATCTATCTCAGTGTGTGTGTCCTTACCTTATGAGTGAGTGAATGCTGCCGTAGATGGTGCAGCTGAACAAACTCCAGTCCGCATTGGGAGCATGTGTACGGTCTGGGACTCTGATGTTTCAACAGGTGGTTCTGTAGCTGACTCCGATAGGCGAACGACTTATTGCACTCCGTACACTGGAATGTGTGGGGCCCTTGGTGGCTCGCTTGATGCCTTTTAAGATGCGCGTACGTGGGGAACTCCATACCGCACTGCCCGCACACATGGCACCTCCCTCTCTCGTGTTTTACCTCGTGCGCTCGCAACTCGCTCGGGTAGGCGAAACCGCGTCGGCAAAATCTGCAGCTGTACGGCTTGACGTCGGTGTGTTGAAGCATGTGGCGTTTCAAGTGGCTCGTTTGCGTGAAGCCCTTTTTGCATACGGTGCATTTGTGCGGTCGCGTGCCTTGGTGGGTTAGCAGATGGGTTTGGAGGTGGCTGGGCTGCTTGAATAGCTTCCCGCAGTGGGGGCAAGCGTGCGGTTTTATCCCGTTGTGACCCAGGATATGCGTGACGAGATTATACTTCGACGTGTACGATTTGTCGCACATTCGGCATTTCCAGCGCTTCAAGCCGTCCCCTACATCCACGCAGTAAGACTCGTCGATTTGGATGTTGATGTCCAATCGATCCACTCTTCGGCCCCCGTGTCTCCGTGGGGGTGCTTGGGGGTGTGTTGGCGGGGGTTGATGCCCGCCCGGACCCCCCGGATCCCCGCCACCTCCCCCACCCCCACCCCCTCCTCCTGCATTGCTGCTAGAACCATCATTCCACATCATACTCTGGTTGCTTTGGTCGTCGTATTCGGAGGGCATTCCCATTTCGCCCGAATCGTAGCTGCCGACTTCACTGGTTTGGAAGTAGCTGCTGATGGCCTCTTCCTGTTGCGTCGGTTTCATCATGTTGTTGTTGTTGTTGTTGCCGTGGTGATCCACATCTTCTGCATCCTTCACTTGGTGGATTCCCATTGGCCGCTGGAGACCGCGATGGCCCACCACTGCTAGAGAGGGGGGAGAGAAGGGGAGATTTAGATTGTATTTAATATGGACATCACAATTACATTTGCCTCAGTGGGCTTCACATTCCATACAGTATGACACCCTCTGCCCTTATCTATCTGTCTGTCTGTCTGTCTGTCTGTCTGTCTCCCATTGGCCGCTGGAGACCGCGATGGCCCACCACTGCTAGAGGGGGGGGAGGAGAGGAGAAGGGGAAGGTTAGGTTACTTTATTTATCACATAGCGCTGATATTTAGAGAGAAGGTAAATCAAATCAAATCAGTTTTTATTTGAATAGCCCAATATCACAAATATACATTGTGCCTCTGTGGGCTTTACATTCCATACGGTATGACACCCTCTGCCCTTGTCTGTCTGTCTATCTATCTATCTATCTGTCTGTCTGTCTGTCTGTCTGTCTATCTATCTATCTATCTATCTGTCTGTTTATCCATTTATCCATCCATCCATCCATCCATCCATCCATCCATCCATCCATCCATCCATCCATCCATCCATGACACCTTCTGCCCTTAGACCCTTAGCTTGCCTGAGGAAAAAAAACTCCCAGTAAAAAACCCTTCAACGGGTAAACAGGTAGTTAGATTTAGATTTGACTTGATATGGACATCACAAATACACTGGACGACCCAGATGCTTTGTTTGAGTGTTTAAGCATATTGACCACATGCTATTTCTCAACACCTGTCCATGGTTAAGGAAAGGTTAAGCAAAGGTGACTTTTTTTGTATTTGTTTAAGATGCTAGGGGAGGAGAGAAGGCGAAGGTTAGGTTACTTCATTTATTACATAGCAGCACTGATAAATGCTGTGTCTAATTGGTCCGATGTATCACACATGCAGCACTTCTACTATTAAGGTAAGGTAACTTGATTTGTACCCAAGGCTAGATTTATTTTGCAGCAAGATGATTACATTGTGGCATCCAATCACTAAAGTACAGCTTTTGTTTTTTTAAAGATATTTTTTGGGCATTTTTATGCTTTATTTGATAGTGCAGAGAGACAGAGGTGAAATGGGGCAGAGAGGGGAGTGACATGCAGAGAACGACCGCGGGTGGGAATCGAACCCGGGTCTGCTGCTGGGCCCGGCCCAGGAGGGGGACGCCTTACCAACTGAGCTAAAGGCGCCCCCCCCCCCGGAAACTACAGCTTTTTAAGATTGATATTCAAGCCCTTTTCCAGCAATTTCTAGCACAAAGTTCAACTAACTTTTCCAGGGACCAAGGAGTGGATTACAGCACTCAGAGGGTCCCCTAAGCCAGAGCCTCTGTGTGAAGTCTGATAGTAACTGTTCATGTCTCATAGTCAGAGAGCTCAGTCACTCATGTCTATAGCGGGGTCCAAAAAGTGAAAAGTCCTCCCAAAAACTGAAGAACTCGCTAAATATTACATTAAAAAGTAACAAGAAAGAAATCATCATCAATCAAGCATTTTTTCTCAATTAAAATCAAGCAATTTCTTGACTCTGAATTAACCCTGAAAGGGACTTTTGTTGAAGGAATACTTCACCCAAACGGAGCCGGCGTTCTATCATTATAAAATCACTATTATAATATAATGAATGAGGTTTTTCTTTCCTCAGTCTTCCCTTGGCCCAGCTGTCCTGTTAATCCTAACCCTTACTGTGATGTCACAAGAAGGAAACTGTAGGGTTAGACAGTGAGACCATTAAACACTCTTTCTGCCTTTTCTCAGGCTAGAATGAACCGATTTCAATTGTTTTTGCACATATATACTACATAGGATCTCAGAGTTCAATACACCTTCATATTCCAACCGGTGAAGTAGGTATTTAAGGCAGAGACTCACCACCCATACAGCTCTGGAAAAAATTAAGACACCAGTCTGGATTTTTCTTCAATCTTCATCTCTACATTACTTAATGGAAAAAAAATCTCTATGGAGGAAAAACCCTGAGTCAGACTAGACACTTACCAGGTGGGTGAACGTGTGTGTTGGGCTGTTGCTGCTGTTGCTGCTGTTGCCGCTGCCCGGAGGTTTCCCGATCACACTCCGTACAGTTCTTCACGGCTCCTCGTAGCGAAGCCGGATCCACTTGAACCAACCCTCCTCTGGGCGCCATATTGTTCAGAATATGAACACAAGACGACATCGCCGAGTTCCCAACAACTTCGCCTTTCACATGTGATGCGGACACTACGTCAACCGCGCCCCCTTGCTGTAGCCCGTGACGATCAATAGGTCCCACCATTTTAGCATCTGGATTATGTTGATTTTGCTGCTGTTGTTGTTGAGGTGGAGGGGGCCACCTCCGTTGACTACAGCTAGGTTGCATTGTTCCGTCTTCTCCCAAATTATCTCCCAAATAATCTCCGTTTGCGCCGATGAGTTGATCGGCGTATTCGTAATCGTCGACGGGCGCTGCGGGCGATTCTTTGGGCTCGCCGGTGTAGAAGCCGTTGGGTGCTATGGTCGCGCCGAACACTTCATTCTGCGAGATGAGACCGAGGACGGCGGCCTGAGCCAGAGACAGAACCACCACCGGATCAGTCTGTGTGCCTGAGTCCACCAGGCGGGCCATAGCCTTGGGCTCACATCTACCCAGCCGACGGCTCGCCTCCTCCTGGGGGGGAGAGAGAGAGAGAGAGATGGAAGAGATATTAGCAATTCATATATAATAATAATAATCATTAGGGATTGGATTTATATAGCGCTTTTCTAGGCACTCAAAGCGCGTAACATTCATTCACACAGTCATACCGGTGGTGGTAAACTAGAGAGAGAGAGAGAGACAGAGAATCAGATTCAGAAAAAACTTGTGCATCCATTCCCTCCATCCATCGATCTATCCATCCATCTATCTATCCATCTGTCAATATATCTATCTATCTATCTATCTATCTATCTATCTATCTATCTATCTATCTATCTATCTATCTATCTATCTATCTATCTATCTATCTATCTATCTATCTATCTATATCCATCCATCCATCCATCTCAAGATGGGTGGATTTAGTTCCAAGTTCCCAGTCTCACAATAAAAAAAAAGTAATTTAACAAATACTATAAATAGCAGTAAGAGATAGACCGACACATAACGGAGAGAGAGGGAGAGAGAGACAGAGAGAGAGAGAGAAAGAGGGAGAGAGAGGTAGACAGACACATAACAGAGAGGGAGGGAGAATACATTAGAACTGCAGGGAGGCGATTAACAAATATACGGTGTGTCTGACTGTTTAAATGTACTATGCAAAATTGGTTTATGATTCCTTCTACTGCCAGGTATCGTGGAGAAGTGATTTTATTTTCGTTATTGTGATTTATGAATAAACGTATGAATAAAATTGGGTTGGAAAATGTAAAAAAAAAAAACAATCAGAAAGCCAACATTATCCTTTTTTGCATCATTAAGACAGACAGACAGACAGACAGACAGACAGACAGAGACACACACACACACAGAACATTTTTTCCTCTAGACACAAACATTATCCCAAATCAATGACTCTGGTACAAGAAGCCGACCTGATGACCAGGGAAGCAATTAAGAAATATATCTCTAACTGCCGAGATACACTCAGTCAGTAAAATTCAGTTTGTTATGATTCATTCTGCCGTCTGGCGTCACAGGGAGAAATGACGAAAATATCATCTGGAGGTAAGAGTTCAGCTAAAGGTCTGTTTTGTTGTTCCAGACAAATTCTCAAATCTAACTTGGGTTGTTGAAGATAAAAAAAAACAGATCGAAAAAAGACAGCATCTCTTAAACAAGAGGACTTCAGGGGCGCTGCGGTGGCGTAGTGGATAGAGCGTGTACCATATTGGCTCCGGCCTTCGTTGCAGTGGTCGCGGGTTCGAATCCGACCCGTGGACCTTTACTGCAGGTCATCCCCCCCCCCCCCTCTCTCTGTCTCCCCATTTCAACTAATAAAGCTTTAAAATGCCCAAAAAATTATCTTTAAACATGAGGACTTCAAAACAGCCCACATTTGTCAATACACAGATTACAAACTGCAACCAAATGGTCTCTACCAGGGATATATTGGTGTAAATTAAACTGTTGCCAGGGCGCTCCGGTGGCGTAGTGGATAGAGCGCGTACCATATCGGCTATGGCCTTCGTTGCAGTGGTCGCGGGTTCAAATCCGACTGGACCTTTACTGCAGGTCATCCCCCCCCTCTCTCTCTCTCTCTCTCTCTCTCTCTCTCTCTCTGTCTGTCTCCCCATTTCAACTCTGTACTATCTAATGACTGTTAACCAATTTAAAGTTATTATTTTGAATCAGCCCCACTCCACTTGTAACTGTTTTAATTAGGCTATTGTTCTGCTTTATTCAATTGATCTGAATGTTTTAATTGTTGTTGTCTCTTTGTAAGCTTGTTGTGTATTCTAATTGTATATTGTGTGTCTGTAATGTGTCTCGACGTCATTGTAAAAGAGGGTCATCTCCCCTCAATTGATCTTTCGAGAATAAATAAAGGAAAATGAAAATTAAAAATAATAGTAGTCTAAAAAAAAATTAAGCTGTTGGTCATCGTCTGTGAGTCCAATCAAATCACGAGTCTTGGAAATTAGGATTCGAGTCAGGGGCCAGGTTTAAAAGTCAAAGTCAAAATTATTTCTATAGCACATTTAAAAACAGCATCAGTTGACCAACGTGCTGTACAAGATACAATACAAGACAACATATAAGATTCATGAGAAACAAAAGGGAGGAGTGTCAAAGTCTCAACTTTTGTTAAAGGCCAATGCAACAAAAAGTGAGTCTTCAGCAACGTTTCAAACTGGTCAACTTTACAGGGATCCAGGTTCCATTCATTCACACACAGTCACTTTAATCTTATATGGGCAGAACAAAAGTCACTCATTGCTTATTGGTTGGAGGGGATACATCAGATCAAGCAGGGGACCCCAAACTTCCCTTTCCCAACTCAGATATAACCCTAACCCAAGCTCCTCTGTATTGTCCAGTCTGGATTTTTCTTCAATCTGTATCTCTCCATTACTTATTAAAAATGCTCTAAATGACAACATTTTTATTGTGAATTTGGTAGAAATGTTGTCAGTAGTTTATATTATAAAATCAAAATGTTATCATTTATAATTTCAAGTGCATTTTACTCAAACATATGCCTCTAAAGGGTAAAACAAGAGACACTGAACATTTGGAGTGGTCTCTTAATTTTTTCCGAAGATGTATGTGTTCGGGAACTAACCCAATCTCTACACCTAGTCCTGGGTCTTCCTCCTTCAAGTTTGACCACCTCAAATGGCTCCTTGCTACACTAAGGACACTCACTCACTCACTCACTCACTCACATTCATTCACTCACTCACACACACACACACACAGACACTCAGTCACTCACTCACATTCACTGGATGTGGTGCAAGGAAATGACCTGAATCAAGTCTGAAACCTTCAGATGCAGTGACCGAGATTCTGAGACACAGGAACTATGAAAGACAGCATACTAATCCAGCGTGGTAACCATGTATTGCGTGTGTGTGTGTGTGTGTGTGTGTGTGTGTGTGTGTGTGTGTTGTGAGGGATTAGATGGCCTACTGATCTACACACAAACACACACACACACACATTCAAGTCTAGGAGGGAAGGAAGGAAGTTAAAAAAAAAAACACACAGAACAAGATTAAGAAATGGAGAGAAAAAATGGAAAGGTAGAAGGAGAGTGAAGGAGAGATAAGGAAAAGAAAGGGGGAGGGGAGGGAGAGAGAGCTGAGTGAAAGAGTGAGTGTGAGGCAGCACTGTGTGTGTGTGTGTGTGTGTGTGTGTGTGTGTGTGTGTGTGTGTGTGTGTGTGTGTGTGTGTGTGTGAGCAAGAGCAAGGAAGAGAAAGAAAGATATGTAGAGACAGAGAGAGAGAGGGAGGGAGGGAGAGAGGGAGGGAGCAGGGGAGGGGGAGAGGGAGGGAGGGGGAGAGAGAGAGGGAGGGAGGGAGAGAGGGAGGGATAGAGTGAGGGAGGGAGAGAGGGGGAGAGAGGGAAGGAGGGAGAGAGGGAGGGGTAGAGTGACAGAGAGAGAGAGAGCAGGAGGGAGGGAGGGAGTGAGTGAGTGAGAGAGGGAGGGAGGGAGGGAGTGAGAGGGAAAGAGAGAGGGAGGAGGGAGAGGGAGGGAGCCAATGAGAGAGAGAGAGAGAGAGAGGGAGGGAGGGAGGATGAGAGAGAGAGAGGGAGGGAGGAAGGGAGGGAGGGAGAGAGGGAGGGAATGAGAGAGAAAGAGAGGGAGGGAGGGAGAGAGGCAGTGAGCAACCATGAGACACAAGGAGACAGAGAATGACAAAATGAAACCTAGACAGAATGGAACGGTAGAACACTCAGAAGAGTTGAATCAGTGGACAAATCTACAACGTTAACGCCAAACAGTCAAACCTTACTGAGCAAGAAATTAGGACAAACAGCAACTACGCCAACTTTTAAAAAAAACACTCAATCAATAGATCCTTTATTTAGGTCTAGGAGGAACAATTGAGGGCTAGCTCTTGTTTACAATCCAGCCAAGATTACAGAAAATAAAATATATGTTGAGACCAGACCACAATATACCAACAGAGCCCTAAAAGTGCAAAGTACAAATGCCTAGGGAAGGGTAGAAAACACATCTGTAGTTAGCATAGCATAGCTGTTTAGGCTGTGTTCCCTGTATGAAGCTAAAGTTAACATAGCAAAGAGTTGGTAGTGGAGTTGAGAGTCAAGAGAACTCACCGCGCTGCGCCTGCTGTGCGGTTTCAGGTGCTTTAAGGACCTCATCCTTCAGAGTGAGAGCAGGCGCTATGCGAGCCTGGTATTTATAGGGAGAGGCGGGACTATCTCTCTCTCTCTCTCTCTCTAGCTCTGTTTCTCGCTCTCTCCCTCCCCCTCTCTCACTCTCCCTCTCTTTCTCTCTGTCCCTCCCCCTCTCTCTCGGTTTCTGTCTCTGTCTCTTTCTGTGTGTGTCTCTCTCTCCCTCCCCCCTCTCTCCCTGTCTTTCTCTCTCTCTCTCTCGGTTTCTCTGTTTCTGACTCTCTCTTTCTGTGTGTGTGTCTCTCTCTCTCTTTCTGTATGTCTCTCTCGCTCCTTCTCTCTCCCTCTGCTACTGCCTCTCTCTCACTCTGTTTGTTTCTCTCTCTCTCTCTCCCTCTGTTTCTCTCTTTGTCTTCCTGTCTCTCTCTCTGTTACTGTTTCTCTCTCTCTCTCTGTTTCTCTCTCTCTCTCTCCCTGTGTGTGTGTGTGTGTGTGTGTGTGTGTGTGTGTGTGTGTGTGTGTGTGTAGTGACGCTAGTCTAGTGCTCACGGCAAAGAAAACAAACAAATATTCCTACTGACAAATGAGCATGTATCTTGTGTTGGGTTTAAGGCGAGAATAAAACATTGTTTTTTTTCAAGTATTGGTCAATTGTCTGGCTAGATTTTAGTCTATTTTGCTTCTGTAACACGTTTTCCTTCATAGTATAAATCAAAATGTACATTCAGGTGTTTATTTGACGAAACCTTGTCTGTTTGCATCTGTATATTTCTCCTATACAACCATCTTTAACGGACATTATCTCAACATTAGTTTTTTTTTTTTCAATACTGTAAACCAAGAATCTCAACTTCTAAAAGCACTTACATCAACTAAACTTTCCATAATCATTCTCAGCACTATTCTGAAGGTTATTACAGAAGGATTTGTTCATATGTTGTTCACTGTCTGATTTATGAGACATTTTGTCTGACCTTAAAAACTGAACAGCTTGTGTGTGCCGCTAATGCTCATTGATAGTCGCCTCTAAGTCACAACAATAAGAAATCAAAATCAACATCAAATCCGTCTGAAAGTATACATCCAACTCCAATCTCACTACTTGCCCTCGTTTCTTCCATCACTCACTCTTTATCTGTCTATTCCAGCCACTCCATCCATCCATCCCTTTTTTTCTGTTTTCTATTTAGTATCTCTCACTTCCTCATTTATCAAGAAAGGCTTTTTATGAATACCGAAAAAGCGTTGGAAGATTGTTTCGTGCGCAGACTTGGATGCAAGTGTTTGATGGGAGAGAGAGAGAGAGAGAGAGAGATACAGACAGACAGACAGAGAGAGAGAGAGAGACATACAGAGAGAGAAAGAGACAGACAGACAGACAGTCAGACAGACAGAGAGAGATAGAGAGAGAGAGGGTGACTGACAAGGAGTTGAGCGAATTGGAAAAGAGTGCAAGACAAAATGGAGAGAGTGAGAGAGAGAGAGGGAGGGAGGGAGGGAGGGAGAGAGGAGGAAATAATACTGAAGGGAAAGAGAGGGGAGGGGTGGAGAGACAGAGAGAGAGAAACGGAGAGAGAGAAAGGCAGAGGGGGGATGGGAAGAGTGGAGCAGAATGCGGTAAAAGAAGAACAAGAAATGGAAGATGGATGGAGGGAAGAAAGATGAATTGAGAGTTGAGGAAGGCAATAAAAAAGGTCTTGTGCCTCTCTAAGGGCCCTTTCACACCTGCAATGTTGGTGAGAACGCAGGTGAGAACACAGCAAACGTACTTGGCACCAAAAGCGGACCAAACAAGCGAAACAAGACCTTGTTGAAAAGGAGGTCTCGGTACACTTCCAAATGTACTATCTATCTATCTATCTATCTATCTATCTATCTATCTATCTATCTATCTATCTATCTATCTATCTATCTATCTATCTATCTATCCAGCCATCTATCTATCTATCTGTCCAACCATCTATCTTTCCATCTATCCATCCATCCATCAATCTATCAATCCATCTATCTATCTATCCACCTAACCATCCATCCGAATTGAACCGACCCAACTGCAGAAAGCCCAGCATAACAAACTGTCATAGTTAGCGCCGCAATGCATTATGGGATGAAAGGAAGACCATCTACTTCCTGTAGTTTATTTCTGTAGTTTTGGAAATTCTGACTGAATTGAAGAGCAGTTGAGGAACTAACCCTGCATTCCAACCCCTATACTATCTACTATTTAATATGGTAGAAAAAAAGATTTAGGATGTGTCCCAATTCTTCTGGCCAGATTTATGTATGTATGTATGCTTAAAAATCCCCGGATGTCTACTAGATCCGCCAAGATTTTTGGTGTTGAAAACTGCATCCTATTTGGGCGATTCTGACCCACAATCCAGTGCGCAACAGATATATTTGCAGCTACGGCAGGTCGTTTTTCATTTGCACTTGAACCTGGAGGGTGTCAATCAGTGACCCATCATATGAGAGAGAGAGAGAGAGAGAGAGAGAGAGAGAGAGAGAGAGAGAGAGAGAGAGAGAGAGAGAGAGAGAACCGGTTTCTAGTCTATTTCCTTGATTCACACCAGATGTGAGAATGATCCATTGTTTGGTTCTTTCACACATATCGTTTAATCTCGTCTGAATCAGTTTGG
>OX442349.1:445028-447528 GCA_949357725.1 Hyperoplus immaculatus
TATTGGACAGTACAGAGTTGAAATGGGGAGACAGACAGACAGAGAGAGAGAGAGAGAGAGAGAGAGGGGGGATGACCTGCAGTAAAGGTCCACGGGTAGGATTCAAACCCGCAACCACTGCAACAAGGGCCGGAGCTGATATGGTACGCGCTCTATCCACTACACCACCGGAGGGCCCGTGATTTTGACTTTTATCCACATGATAACATATGGTACCCGGGTATGTGTGGACATGGCATTACTCATCACCTCTCTAGTATTACATTTTTGGGTGGTAGAGCGGGTCGGCCAATGGTCAAAGGGTTGGCGGTTCAATTCCCGCCCTGCCACTTGGGTCATGGTTGTTGTGTCCTTGGGCAAGACTTCACCCAACTTGCCTCGTGTGAATGTCGATAGTTAACCTGCTATCGGTGTGTGAATGGTATTGTGTAAATGGAAACAGGTCTCCCTTGAAAATGAGACTCAATGGGATTTACCTGTATAAATAAAGGTTTAGAAAAAAAAAATATCATTCAAATGAAAAAGAAAGGCGAAGCAGAAAGACTAACTCAGCTCATTTAATACGAGTGTTTCACATGATAGTAGTTTACATACATTCCTTCAAGAAGATGACAATGACTTTTGTACCATTTTAAACTAAGCCACTTGTTGAATAAAGACCAAACAGACGCCATGTTTGGGTTAACATCCAGCTATTGGGCAGATTGTATATTTGGGTTTATGGGAATAAGTGGCTGGTAAAAAGCAAAGTAAAAGGGTCACATGACTAAATTAGATATATTTAACGATGGTCAGATCAGACAACTTTATACATCCCAAAGGGCAATTCATTTTTAGCAGGTCAGGTCAATGTACTAAATATTTTATTGTCAAACTATAAAAGAAAATTTTTTTTTATTTTATATTCTACCGTTTATTCTGTGATAAAAACACTATATTTTTCTTAATAAAGTTTGTATGATTAATGTCATGGGGGGAGCTGGTAAACAACAGGAGAGAGGGAACATGGAGGAAAGAGAGAGAGAGAGAAACGACAGAGGACAAAATGGGGGCGGAATAGAGGAAGCAGAGAGAGAGAGCAGAGAGAGAGAGCAGAGAGAGAGCGAGAGAGAGAGAAAGACCAGATGATTGCATGGAATGAAAGAGGGATTGAAACGGGAGGGAGGGGAGGAGATAAAGGGAACACGATGGGAGGGGGTGAGCGAGTGAGCGAGTGAGGGAGGGTGAGTGAAAATGTGTGTGTCCGTGTGTGTGTGAGGGAGTCTCTGTGTGTGTGTGTGTGTGTGTGTGTGTGTGTGTGTGTGTGTGTGTGTAAGTGAGAGGGAGTCTGTGTGTGTGTGTGTGTGTGTGTGTGTGTGTGTGTGTGTGCGCAGCAGTGGGGGAGGGGAGGATGTAAAAGGGAGAGAAGCAAGAGAAAGAGAGAAAAAAAGGAAAGAGAGAAAGAGAGAGAGAGACAGGGCTGAGAGCAGTGTTGCCAAGTCTGCTATTTACAAGCGATTTTGGGCTTGTTTTTTTTGTAAAGTCTAGGGGGTGAGCCGGACTAAGAATTTACATAGTCCAATATGATTGGTCGAGTATTGCCTATAGTCAAATAATCATGTTTTTTTCTGCTTATTGATCCATCTATATTCTCATTTGTGACATTGACATCCAATTTTCCCCCGACAGACAAAAAGGGTCGAACACCCAATTACAGTTTGTCTAGACCTAGTTAGTTATTTTCAAAGATGGTATCAACAGTAGGCTGTATTAGGCTGATATTCATTCATTTTCCTTTATTTAACCTCAAAAGATCAATAGAGGGGTGACCCTCTTTTACAATGACGTCGAGAATACAGATACACAATATACAATGAGAATACATAACAAGATTACACACACACACACACACACACACACACACACACACAGACAACACAATTTAAAACATTCAGATCAATTGAATGAAAGAGACAATAGCCTAATTAAAACAGTTACAAGTGTAGAGGGGCTGATTTAAAATAATAATTTTAAATTGGTTAACAGTTATGAGTGTATTTATTTTAATTGTATGTTGTAGGCTGTTCCAGGAGTCAGGGGCACTGTGGCTAAAAGCAGTTTTACCAAGCTCAGACCGGGCATAGGGAACATATAACATGAGCATGTCAGTTGAGCGGGTTTGATAAAGCCCATCTGAAATAAGCAGCATTTCTGTCAAATACAGTGGTAGCTTTCCAGTCAGAGCTTTATATATAAAAATATGCCAATGTGCATCACGTCTCTCCTTAAGGGAGGACCACCCAACCTTTTCATATAAAACACAATGGTGTGTATCATAGGCATCTCATGTGATGAATCTCAAAGCAGAGTGATACACAGAGTCTAGGAGTTTAAGACATGAACGAGATGCATGCCGATAAACTACATCACCGTAATCAAGGACAGACATAAAAACTGCCTCAATAATCCTTTTCCTGCTGAACAACGGGAAGGTGGCTTTGTTCCTATAAAAATATCCAAT
>OX442349.1:452528-475028 GCA_949357725.1 Hyperoplus immaculatus
ACACTGCAGGTTTAAGTTGTTTACATTCTCTACGGCTCGCAGCACTGCTTTGAAATTAACGACCACTAGTTCGGAAGACACTCGATGTAAACATAAGTTAATCATTTGGTCCTTAAAGTACCTCTAACTGTAAACCCAAACCCACAAAATATTTCTATCTATCTATCTATCTATCTATCTATCTATCTATCTATCTATCTATCTATCTATCTATCTAATGTGGGGAGTTAGTTTCATGATAGTAAAGCATCTGAAAAGAGTTATAGGCATGTCTATCAATCCAAATGAAAGATATCATTCATTTGATAAACTTAACAGGAATTCAGTTTAGAAGAGGCTATGGGCTATGCTCTGATTCTCATGACACAATAAGTATTTTGAGCCAATCACAGCAGTCCTCTGCCCGAACGTTCTATAAAAACAATGACTTGATGCCATGGAGACCGGTTGTTAAGGCAACGCCCACACAGTCCTGACAGTACGTAAGCTGAAGTTTTATAAGCATTCATTTTCAAATCAGATTTTTTTAAAAGCTTACTGAGACACCTATTATTGAAATATATTTTTTTACTAACTGAGACCAGGTTTCCAGAGGCCTTGAATTTCAATGCAAACTCCAAGCAAACAATAAATGCTACGGATCTACACTATATGAAGGGAACAGACGTTCAGCAGCTCTGCCACAGAAATATCAATTTCACACTTCAATATCGCTGCTCCACCGGTCGTGGGTCGAACTGTATTGACCCATAAACAACACACTCTTTTCTCTATAGCTTCCCCCAGTGGAAATACAGAAAACTATGAAGTCTAAAGTATCAGGTTGGAAGTGCCTATCTGTGCTCCCTTAACACATATTTCCTTTTTTTGTTAAGGGGCCCAAACAAGGATAAATAAAGTTTTTACGAGTGCATTTTTGAACATTGTCTTGAAATTGTATGTTCAAATTCATGTTTTTAGTAGGACTGACTGCTATGGATATTTCTATAAAAAATATATTGAAAGAATTACTTAACTTTTTTTATCCCTTAAATATAGTTATAATGTTAATGCTTGCTACAAAGTGCAGAACTTTTCTTCACTGTAATATGCATTGGCAAAAAAAAAAAACAGTGTTAAAAATATGTCTTTTAAAGCTGGGGTGGAAGATTTGGGGCGAAAATGGCAGTTGGGCTAGAGATTCGAATCCAAATACCTCAACCGCTCCACTTGTTCTCTTTGGTCCCTCCCCTATGGTCCCTCCCTGACATGCTCGCTACACCAACAAAGTCGTGCCAAAGTGAATGGACAGTCCCAACAGCCCATAAGAACAGAGAATCGGAGCCTCACTCTGATTGGTCAAAGTGTACAGCTCATGTTAACTTTGACCAATCAGAAATCCCATACCCCAGCTTTAATTCAGTATCACATGCATTCCATAGTTTGAACCCTTTAACAAATGAAACTTCCACATATGCCAGTGCTAATGTTAGATTTTAACCCATTGATGACTATGGCAATCTAGGATGCATGTCCTTAATGCCTGAGGGTTTTCTGAAAAAATAGTAGGAATTGTCAAGTCTACCAAAACCTTAATATCTAAGCCTGTGTAGCACATAGAAACATGAAATAAAATACATTTAAAAGTTAAGGTTCACAGGTTTTATTTAAACATGCTCCCTTAGCGCTTACAAACCAACAAATATTTCTAAAAATCGTCAAAATGAGATGAATTAGAAAATTATTAAATATTGTTAATAAATAGATGCAATGTGTTGTGTGATTTTCGTCAGTAGTCTATAGTAGACCTTGATTCTGCGCACCAAACGCCACTAACTGTTCTGTCGCCGACATAGCTGGCGTATTTTTTTAATTATTTTGTTTTATTTTTTTATTTTTTATTTTTTTGATTGACATGATTTTTGGCAAACCACACAACTTTTGGGTGGTCACGTGGTCTTAAAAAATCAACAAAACCCACCTCATGTGTATTTGAACCAATGACAGTGCATTCTATGCTGGGAATGCCATGAAAATTAGATAAAGTAATAATGCTGCGCGACGCAGCATCAGGCAGGAGAGCCAATGTGGCATCGCGCAGCAGCCGTCATCAATGGGTTAAGTTGCCATATATGCAGCAGCGCTTGAGGCAAGAATAATATATTCATGAAGAGTTGTCCTTTGGGAATAAAATGTTGTGTTCGTTCCTGGTAACATCTGTTGTTTGCTCTCCCTCATTTTGCTCATTTACTTTTTTTTTTATTTATTTTTTTTTTATTAACCTTTATTTATACAGGTAAAATCTCATGGAGACCCAGGGTCTCATTTACAAGAGAGACCTGTTCAGGTAGGCATCAGCAGCAACACAAAGTTACAGACGAACTAAACATACAGGAGACACAACACAGAACACAAACGGTAAAGGAGGGACACATTCACAAAGCGTCACAATGTTTAGATCTGACCGACCCGTGATATGGGCCCAAATCTTTGCCTAATTTTTAAACGGTCATTTGTCAGAACCAACCTAGGCAATTACTTTTACTACAATAACTATTTGTAAAGCACATTTCGTAACCAAAAGCAACTTTAAGTGCTTCCCTATAAAACATCAATGGACCAACAAAGGTATACAGCTGATTAAAAAAACGATTTAAAAAGCTAAATTACAGGGTAGAATAGTCCATATAAAAAGATTATTTTTAGCTTTGACTTAAAAGCAGTCAGTCTGGGCCTAACCTAATCTAACAACATTGAAACCATCGGTGCCCGATTTCAATTTCTTCAGACCATGTTTCACCTCTTCATGTAAAAAAAGTACTCCTGAGCATAATATAATCTGAGTCCTTAGGGTTTTTCCTGCATAGAGAAATATTTGGCGCCCCCCAAAGTGGTTATATGCCTCGCCCAAAGGAAAATCACCAGAGCCAAAATGACAAAAATTGAGAATATATTTAGCAACTTAAAACCTCTCCAAATGTGTTTCTAGTTCAGCCCAATACAAGTCCTCCTTCTTGTAGGGCTGGAGGATGCATTGCATTTCAATTTATTCTATATTTGTTTGAATATCAGGCAGATTATTGTGTTCATAATATTAATAGAATTAAACCTGCAGTGTGTAGAATTTTGGGTTTTATTTCCTAGCAGATTTTGTAGAAAGTAATTATAATATCCATAAGTACATTTAATTTAGTGCATAATAGCTGAACATTTTTTTTTGAATTATTATTTTTTTTTCCTGAGAAAGGGTCTCATATATGTCCATATTTCTGCATATTTTGGACCAAGGCCTAGTGCCGCCATCTTGAAAGTGTCATAGTTGGAATGTCATCAGGTGCATTGTTTAACATTTAGAATTGTTCTTGTCCTTGAAGGCCACTGTAGCTTCTGTTATTATTCGAAAGGGGTGGGGTTACCCAGGGAGTGTTGCATTCTAGAACTTTCGAGAACTTACTTGATGATGTCATATTACACACTGCACCTTTAAGCTTTAAAATCCAAACAATTCTATCCTAAATGTCCAAACAGTTTCAGCACAGAATGCATTTAGTATTTAGTGCATTACGATCCATTGTCCAAGTCTTTCCATTTGATTCTAATCCCGTTTTGGACCGTCCACTAAAATCCACAATCCTCCAAACACTGGACACACTCGAGTAAAGCTGCTAACAATTTATTCTCATTACATAACTTTTGAGTCGATTTAAAAACATATTTGCCAAATATAGCAATCCCATCTCAAAACTGGGTCATGCTAAAAATAAGAAATTGTACTGGAATGTGAGAGGGGAAAGACCTTTACAGAAAGTCCATACAGATAGAATTGCTTTTTTTTTAAAGATTTTTATGGGTACATCCTGAACACTTCAAATTATATACAATGTTTGGTATCATAGGATTCTACATAGCTTCAGAAAGCAAGTCACATACTCTATACGATTTACAACAATGCATTCAGTTCACCATAAACAACAATGCAGTGTGTTTCGATTGGCAAGTCATGTGAGGGGAGGGGGGATGGGGGGGAAGCTCTGACATACACTGCATTCCAATACCCATAATTCCCTACTATTTAGTATGCCAGAAAAAGATTTAGGACGTCCCAATACATGCACGTCAATTGAAGTATGCTGAAAATACATAAATGCCCCAATAACTCCAATAGCATTTTGTAGTATTCATCTTTATTCTTGATATTTCTCAACATAATAAAAAGAAAAAAATCCTTATCTGATTTTTTTTCTCTGCTGTCTGTGGCCCTAAAACTCTTCTGTACTTTAGTATGTAGTGTAGTAAAAAGACTAAAACTCTTCTGTACTTTAGTATGTAGTGTAGTAAAAAGAAAGAGTATGTGATTTGGAACGCAGGGACAGTCTGAAGACACTATGCTGGGTGTAACCTGTCTGAGAGGTGTGGAGAGTCATAAAATAGGCAATAATTCTCATCACACCTTCCTCCCACCTTTAACAGTGAGATCTACCCTGCGTTCCAATTCCCATAATTCCCTACTATTTAGTATGCCAGAAAAAGATTTAGGACGTCCCAATACATGCACGTCAATTGTAGTATGCTGAAAATACATAAATGCCCCACTAACTCCAATAGCATTTTGGAGTATTCGTCTTTATTCTTGACATTTCTCAACATAATGAAAACAAATCTTCCTTATCTGACTTTTTTCGTCTCTTTCCTGTGGCCCTGAAACTCTTCTGTACTTTAGTATGTAGTGTAGTAGAAAGAAAGAGTATGTGATTTGGAACGCAGGGCTAATCTATCCACCATCATCCCATATTCTAGCCGATTCTACACCTTGCAGCATCTTTTGGATTAAATGCCTGAGTTGAATGTAAATCCACTGCGTTATATTCAGCAGCTCGTCAGCATCTTGCTCACAATCACACAATCGCTCGACTGTTCCAAAAAGCTCCTTAAAACCTATTTATATAAGCAAATATGTCTTTTTATAGATTCTAGACATTTGTTTGTTTTTAATTTGATTTGCATGTTGAGGATTGTTCTGTTTTGTCTGTATATTCCTGTGCTTTGATTATCTTGTCTCCTCCTTCACTGTTTTATATTGTAATTTTCCATATAGTGTAATAGGTTTTGTGTTGTTGTTAATGTAAATATTCCTTTAAATAGGCCTGTGTGTGTACTTTATTTATCCTTTATTTAACAATGTACCATGTAAAGCACTTTGTAACGGTGTGCTATATAAATAAAAAATGTACTTACTTGCTCACATGCAGAGTGACTGAGTGACTGAGTGAACCTGGTATCAGCACTGTAAGCACTGAGGCTAGGATTTCTGGATTGATTTGCGGCGGTGGGCACGTGTCATTATGTTTAACGCACATTAATGATAATTTAATCAAGATGGCAGCCATAAATCTATACATTATAGCTCAGATTATAGAGGAGATTTGATGCTGAAGCCGATATTGATATTTTAGAAATCAGATAATGATCAGCTGAATGTATTTTTACGCAGCAATCAATCAAACTTTATTTGCATAGCACTTTTCATACAATCAAATGTAACACAAAGTGCTTAATACAACCCTGCTAACTTTAGCGTCTATGCTTTCCTACTTCGCCTTCATCAGGGAACTCATTTGCACATTTTGTTTATTAGTTGAAGTAACGTTAGGTCCTTTAACACTCAGAGAAACGTGCCGTGCCCTTATGCAGTCTTTGGCAGCATCTTAGGAGGCGCATATGTGTTAAAACTTTAAAAGGTATCGTAGCATTGGCTCCTTGTTGGCTCATAGCCTCGGGCTATCACCAGCGCCGCATTTTATTTTTATTTTAAAAAGTTGCCTTGTCTTAATAGATTGTTGTTTGCCTAGAAGATCTTGGAATAAAGATGTAATTGAGTAAAAACCTCTTGTATACAGTCTATGGTAAAACGCTGTATTTTGGATGTTCTGTTGGCATTTTTTTAATATGTAAAAAGATAACGATTGCTCGATAATTGCTCGTTAATTTTCCTGATGATCGATCAATAAAATTTCTTAAAATGCCCATCCCTAATCAAAACAGTCTCATACTCAATGTAACCTGACGAAGAGATTTAACTAGCTTCTTGATCCATTTCTCAGTCTCAATGTGTGAATCTGATATCAGCCACTAATGGCCGAGCAACAACGGGCGTCACACACTCCAACACTGGAAAAGACACACACACACACACACACACGGAATAACAAATGTCTGTCCACAGCTAAAAACACTTGTAATACTGATATTCTATTGCAGTAGCATCGAGGGAGGTAACTAGCAAACTAAACAACCACACACACACACACACACACACACACACACACACACACGGACAGTGTGAATGTAACAGAGACGATAAGAGAATGAGACAAAACCACACACACACACACACACACACACACACAAACACACACACACACTCACTCACTCACTAACAGAAACACACAGTAACAGTCTCACACACACACACACACACAGTCAGACACACACACAAAGTCTCACACACACACACACACACTCTAACAGACAGTCACACACACAAAGTCTCACACACACACACTTACAGACAGACACACACAAAGTCTCACACACACACACACAAACACTAACAGACAGTCACTCACACACACACACACACACATACAAACACTAACAGACAATCTCTCTCACACACACAGTCTCTCACACACACACACACACACACACACACACACACACACACACACAGCCTCTCTCACACACACACACAGTCTCTCTCACACACACACACAGTCTCTCACACACACACACACACACACACACAGCCTCTCTCACACACACACACAGTCTCTCTCACACACACAGCCTCTCTCACACACACACACACAGTCTCTCACACACACACACACACACACACACACACACACACACACACACACACACACACACACACACACACACACACACACACACACACACACACACACACACACACACACACACACACACACACACACACACACAGCTAAAATTACATTGAGGAGGGCTTGAACTAGGCCACTGATGTGCACTATGCTGCTGCAAAGTGGTCGCTAGCTAAGTGAGCGGAGGCCTGCAGAGACCTGAAGGCTAACAGTGAATGCAGCTAGCTAGCAAAAGTCAGTGAACTGTCAGCTGACAACACAGTCCCCTGCGTTCCAAATCACATACTTTTTTTCTTTTTACTACACTACATACTAAAGTACAGAAGAGTTTTAGTCTTTTTACTACACTACATACTAAAGTACAGAAGAGTTTTAGTGCCACAGACAGGAGAGAAAAAAAAATCAGATAAGGAAGTTTTTTTTTTTTTTTTTTTTTAAATGAGAAATGTCAAGAATAAAGACGAATACTGCAAAATGCTATTGGAGTTAGTGGGGCATTTATGTATTTTCAGCATACTGCAATTGACGTGCATGCATTGGGACATCCTAATTCTTTTTCTGGCATACTAAATAGTAGGGAAGTATGGGGATTGGAACGCAGGGATACACATCAATACTGACAACACACATGATTGTAGGCCGATCATCTGGGCTTGAGCACTTTATAAATCATTACTTGTGTGTTGAATATTGTCAGATCAAATCAGTTTTATTTGTACAGCCCAATATCACAAATAGACATTTGCCTCAATGGGCTTTACATTCCATACAGTACGACACCCTCTGCCTCTATCTATCTATCTATCTATCTATCTATCTATCTATCTATCTATCTATCTATCTATCTATCTATCTATCTATCTATCTATCTATCTATCTATCTATCTATCTATCTATCTATCTATCTATCTATCTGCCCTTAGCTCGGCTGAGGAAAAACCTCCCAGTAAGAGTATTATAAGTAAGTATTGTGGTTGCAAATGTGTGTGTGCTGCTTGATTGTGATTGGGTGTGTGTGTGTGTGTGTGTGTGTGTGTGTGTGTGTGTGTGTGTGTGTGTGTGTGTGTGTTGCTGATCATACAGTGTGTGCGCTGCTTATTTTTGTTGATAGTAAGTGTCTTGTGTTGTTTTAAGCTACTGTCATGTGCCCCCCTTTAAATTGCCCCTCGAGGACAAGTAAAGTGATTTGAATTGAATAATACAGAGGCTAATAGAGCTGTTAAGCGGAAGTGGCGGAATTACGGGGCATGGGACCTATCGGCTGAAAAAAAAATGAATGGGAGTCTATGGAAAGTAATCTACTATTTTCTGGTCCCAGTCATTAAATGCCTTGGATTACATATATGTTTTGTATGGGTCTAAATGATTATTTTTCATGTGAAGAGTTTGACGGTATGTTGTATGATTATTCGTCTAACGGCTTTTGAAAAAATGTTACGAGAACAACTAAAAGTCTTGTCGCCTCTGTGACGTCACCTCAACACATTCCCTCCACTTCTCGACTGACAGTGCTAATGCTAATGGCTGGCGTGGACAACGCCAACAATCTCCCCACTCAAGAAATTGAAACTCCACATGTCCACTTGTGTAGTGGTTTTCGCCACGCTGAAGACTTTTGTCTTGTCATTGAAAGAAGGCGGTAAAGAGCATTAAAGACACAGCCATGTTTCTGAGCTAAGCCGGTGCGAGTGGTGGTGACGTATATCATAAGTGTCAAGAGCAGCGAAGAGCTGTAGTCCACAAAAGCGCTCTGCACAAAACCTGACCGTATCCAGCTTCTACTCGCTAAATTGTTCCATTCTTTGCACGAAAAAATACCATCTAAATCCATACAAAACATATGTGTAATCGAAGGCATTTCATGACTGGGACCAGAAAATAATACATTTCTTTCCATTGACTACCGTTGTAATTTTTCGAGCCGATAGGTCCCATGCCCCGGAAGTAAGCTACTTCCGCTTAACAGCTCTATAACATCAGGAGGCAAACATATTAAGGTTAGACAAGGCAAGCAAAAACAGTGTCCTTCAACGCACTGGTCAATTTTGAGATTTTTTGTCTATTTATCTTCCATAACATGTCTTCTTTCATACTAGTATAAATCAAAAGGTCCAACATGTACATTCAGGTGTTGATTGGACTAAACCTTGTCTGTTTGTGTCTGTATATTTCTCCTATACAACCATCTTTAACATTTGACATTGGTTGCGTTCCGAATCGCATACTCTTTCTCTTTTCTATTCTACATACTACATCCGACGATAAAAATAATCTAGTTAGGATGCAGTAGGCATACTATTGGGACATACTTTACTCTCTTATTTCATCAAAACATTGCGCCTTGATCTTGCCTCTTGCTTTTATATCCGTCGCATCCCCGTCTGTTTTCATATGGAGGCTTCGTCGATGTGACGTCACTTCACGTGCGCACTGGATTGTGGGTCAGAATCGCCCAAATAGGATGCAGTTTTCAACACTAACAATCTTGGCCGCATGAAGTAGGACATCCGGGTTCTTCTAACCATCCTAAATCTGGCCACAAGAATCGGGACATCCTAAATCTTTTTTCTACATACTATATAGTAGAAAGTATGCGATTCGGAACGCAACCATTATCTCAACATTAGTTTTTTGTTCAATACTCTGAACCAAAAATCTCAACGTTCAGCTGTGTAATAATAAACAGACTGTCCCAATTAAACTTAATTAAATATAAAATCAAATTGATTTTAAACTGCAGTGAAATCAGTCCAGGAGCTCTGAGAGTTCCTGGCAGGATTTAAACAGAAGGACACACTGAGGCTCACAGACTAAGTGACTCACACGACTAGTAACAGCTTCCCACAGCAGACCATGGCAGGGTCAGCAGCAAACAGAAATCTATCTTTAAAGGAATACTTCACCCATACGGAACCGGCGTTCTATCATTATAAAATCGCTATTATGATATGATGAATGAGGTTTTTCTTCCCTCAGTCTTCCCTTGGCCCAGCTGTCCTGTTAATCCTAACCCTACATTTTACCACGTGTGATGTCACGGATGGGAAAATGTAGGGTTAGACAGTGAGACCACAAAAACACTCTTTCTGCCTTTTCTCAGGCTAGGATGAACCGATTGCTAAAATGTTTGCATATTTATACTACATTAGGATCTCAGAGTTCAATACACATTCATATTTATACCTGTGAAGAAGGTATTCAAGCCATTTATCACCAATTCAATATAATAAGCCTTTTTTCCCTTAAAATGCTTGGGTATTGTAGCATTTGCAAAAGGCACATTATTACCCTCATCCAGTCACAAACACACACACACTGGCGTTGCACTTTAGAGGTCGTTTGAGCGCGGCGTTACCCGACAGGCCCTTACACATTAACAGTAGCCTTTGTGCTTCCAGAAAAATCAAGCCCCTTTTTTTTTTTTTTTTTTTTTTTTTTTTTTTTAAACCCTGCCTGCAGCACAGCCAGTCGCGCTGCAATGTGCTGACACCATCATCAGCTATTCTAAACCCTTTAACACACAGCTCTGTTCCCACTTCCTGATGAAGAGAGAAGGGAGAAGGGGGGAGAAAATGGCAACGCTTGATTTTCATTTATCTTAATTAAATGCGTGTTAATTTACAATCTGGCAAAGTGATTGGTTATTTCTTTTTAAAGCCTCAGTCTGGTCTAAAATATATATTTTTTTAAATCAATGTTGGTTGTCTCAATATAAGCTTTAAAAAAAAAAAAAAAAAAAAAAAAAAAAAAAAATCGGATTGAAAATTAATGTTCAAAAATATTATTAAAGAGGACCTATGATGCTTTTTGACTTTTATGACCTATAAACGTTGTTATGATGATTCATAGTCATGCTTAACCATACTAAATTATCAAATAATGACTTACATGCATTTCGACGTATTCCCTGCTGACCGTCTGGGGTGTCTGCGCAGACCACTAAACACAGTGGAGAAGTTACGTGTTCAAAGCGGTCTAGCCTTTCATAATTTGTGACGTTGCATAAAAATTTGTGACGTCACCACGCGGATGTTTCCATGTATGGTAATGCTGTCACTTCCCTGTTCGCGTCTGCCTCGCGCCCTTATAGGTCCATGCTCGCGCTTCCCGCCACTGAAAGTGTTCCGGAAGGAAGGTAACCAATCACAACGGAGTGGGGTTTGCAGGAGGGGGGGGAGGGTAGCGGAGATGGCCGAAGCACAGGCGGAGGGAGCCGAAGCACACACACTCAAGTGTTGACAGGATGTGCTGGATCGCCAAAATAAGAGAAAGAGCTTCCCGAAAATCTACATAGTTTTTTGTGATGTGATTCGTGTCAGGTTGCTCTATAGCAGTGTAAAACAAGAAATTAAGACCAGAAAAGTAGCATAATAGGTCCTCTTTAAACTTAGTTAAAAATGGCTTTTAAAAGTCTAGAGTAGACTATGGCTTGATTGACAGGACTGTGTGGGGGCGTGGCAAAAAAACCATGGCAACAGTCATTGTTTTTATAGAACGTTCGTGGCAGAGAACGGCTGTGATTGGTTCAAAATACTAACTGTGTCGTAAGAACCAGAGCATAGCCCACTGAATTTCTGTAAAGTTTATCAAACTTAAATGGCAATATTTTTACTTTATTTTTTACTTTACTATCATGCTACTTACTCCCCATTTACATAGTTAGAAGGATAGATAGATAGATAGATAGATAGATAGATAGATAGATAGATAGATAGATAGATAGATAGATAGATAGATAGATAGATAGATAGATAGATAGATAGATAGATAGATAGATAGATAGATAGATAGATAGATAGATAGATAGATAGATAGATAGATAGATAGATAGATAGATAGATAGATAGATAGATAGATAGATAGATGCTTACTATCATGCTACTTACTCCCCAAATGACATAGTTACTGTAGAAGGATTTTGTGGATTTGGGTTTATAGTTACAAGGGGCTTTAAAGAATATTTATGGATGTCCGAATGTGCTTTCTCACATTATCGATCCAAACTTGGGGAAAATTCATTCATCATTGTACAAGTCAAGTCAGGCAAGAAATACTAAAACACAGTACAGTTAAACTTAAGCCGTGTGAATGTGTATGACTGCTGTAAGTTTGTGGTGTTCGGAGGGCCCGTAGGCGCGAATTGACAGCCACGCTTCCGCCACCGGTATGACTGTGGTTGCGTTCCGAATCGCATACTCTTTATTTTTTCTATTCTACATACTACATCCGACGATAAAAAAGAATCTAGTTAGGATGCAATAGGCATACTATTGGGACATACTTTACTCTCTTATTTCATCATAACATTGCGCCTTGATCTTGCCTCTTGCTTTTATATCCGTCGCATCCCTGTTTGTTTTCATATGGAGGCTTCGTCGATGTGACGTCACTTCACGTGCGCAATGGATTGTGGGTCAGAATTGCCCAAATAGGATGCAGTTTTCTTGGCCGCATGAAGTAGGACATCTGGGTACTTCTAACCATCCTAAATCTGGCCACAAGAATCGGGACATCCTAAATCTTTTTTCTACCATACTATATAGTAGAAAGTATGCGATTCGGAACGCAACCTGTGTGTGAATGAATGGAACCTGGAACCCTGTAAAGCGCTTTGAGTGCCTAGAAAAGCGCTATTTAAATCTAGGGCCCTATGAAATCCGTTTTATTTTTTTCCAAATTCCGTTTTAATTTTTCACAAATTCCGTTTTTTCCGTTTTAATCTCATGATTTCCGTTTTTTTACAATTAACACTCATTTCGTCATCAGAACGAGTGTCTAATTATTGCGAACAAATAATATTCTAACAATTTAATCAGATATAAGGCTAAATTTAAAATACATCACAACATTGCACTGTTTTTAGTGCTTAAAAAAACTAAAAAACAGATTTGTTGGGTAGCTAGGCTATATAAGAAAATAAAGTCATTAATTGTGTGCTTCAAGTGAAGCATTAAATATTTATTTTTACATAAATAATAAAGTCCTTATAAACTTTTCAAGAAGCTGGACTAGAGTGAATATTGGACAGGCTTTATAAGTCCATGGCTTTTACCTGTGGGACAGCCCTTCACCCAACAGCGGGCTGCAACACCAACCTACAGTCTATTGTGCGACAGAGAGCTAGTTATCATTAGCATCAGCGTTAGCCGACATCACGGCACCAGCGGAATAATCTAACACTACAGGTAGGTTACACTACATGAAAACAACGGGCTGTAGACACTAGTTATAATTGCGTGTAGGAAACATTGTTGAGACTGGAATTTCGTACCGAAGCGGCCGTTCCATAATACAACACTCCCTTTAGCAATGGCTGAATATAAGACCTCCCTGTGCTGTGTATCTGCGGGAGCGAGTGGCATTAATAACTTATAACAGTAAACGTTTAACATGATTACGTGCCTTTTAGATGCTTTAATCATATGCCGAATTTATAAACAGACCATATTATTAACAATAAATTAAGTTATGTACATGCCAGAGTTACGTATATGGATAAATTAATAAGTAAACATTGAATAGACAGATTTGTGAAAGGGGTTTGGCGCCGTGTGTTACATTACCGTTACTGCAGCCAGGCTCTACTTTTCACGGCAGTAGTTTGGTCTTTAGATGTCGCCAAACCAGAATTCCTCCCTAGTTCTGCTTTAATTTTAACCGTGTTGTTTCCCTTTGCCTTGGAAATTGAATTTCACCAAAATAATGGCGAATTCCGTGACATTCCGTGTTAACAAGCAGATTCCGTTTTTATTGCCCGATTCCGTGATTCCGTCCGCGTTTTCGTTATCGCGGAAATCATAGGGCCCTATAAATCCAATCCATTATTATTATTAAGGGGAATAAATCCTGCTAAGTTATTGAGAACTTGGCCGCTGCTTCTTTTATTTATCTTGACAATTCTTTGGTATAAGCTACGACGTTATTAAATCAAGTCAGGGGATCATGATGTACAATGCCAAATGCTATATTTTACCATCATTAAGCAAAGTAGTGCCGTCCAAAATACCAAAACACAATGAAAGTATTATATGGAGCACAACTATGTCAACAACTGATTCACACATACAGAGAAAAACTATAAGTGTGAAAGGACAATTTCTACCAGAAAAGGGTGAGCTAGACCAAGGTAGCTGAGGCCCTTGTTGCTCTCTATAGGGTGCTGAGGTGATCCAGTAATTTAAGTCATCTTCTCGGGGCTTAAAATCACTCATTTTCGGGGCGGTGTGGATTGAGCGGGTATCATATTGGCTCTGGCCTTCGTTGCAGTGGTCGCGGGTTCAAATCCGATCTTCAATGGACCTTTACTGCAGGTCATCCCCCCCTCTCTCTCTCTGTCTCCCCATTTCAACTATGTACTGTCTAATAAAGCTTGAAAATGCCAAAAGAAAATGACTCATTTTCCAACCTGCTAACAGTGAGATCTGAGGCGGGAATTATTCAGACCTGCACAGCACTGGGGAAACGCCTTCAACGAATAGTTCAACATTTTAAATTTTTACCTTTTTTATTTTTTTTTATTGATAGTATAGAGACAGAGTTGAAATGGGGCAGAGAGGGGAGTGACATGCAGAGAGCGACCGCGGGCTGGAATCGAACCCGGATCCGCTGCTGGCCGAGGCCCATGGGGGGGGAGGCCCTACCAACTGAGCTAAGGGCGCCCCCTCATTTTTAGCTTTTCACCTCACTCTCTGGCTCCCTAAGATTTCTCAATTTTTTCTCCCGATAAAGGGTTTTTTCTCAGCCGAGCTAAGGGTCTAAGGGCAGGGGGATGGATGGATGGATGGATGGATGGATGGATGGATGGATGGATGGATGGATGGATGGATGGATGGATGGATGGATGGATGGATGGATGGATGGATGGATGGATGGATGGATGGATGGATGGATGGATGGATGGATGGATAGATAGATAGATAGATAGATAGATAGATAGATAGATAGATAGATAGATAGATAGATAGATAGATAGATAGATAGATAGATAGATAGATAGAGGCAGGGGGTGTCATACTGTATGGAATGTAAAGCCCACTGAGGAAAATGTCTATTTGTGATATTGGGCTGTACAAATAAAACTGATTTGATCATATTCAACACACAAGTAATGATTTATAAAGTGCTCAAGCCCAGATGATCGGCCTACAATCATGTGTGTTGTCAGTATTGATGTGTATCCCTGCGTTCCAATCCCCATACTTCCCTACTATTTAGTATGCCAGAAAAAGAATTAGGATGTCCGAAAACATGCACGTCAATTGCAGTACACTTATTGAGACTGTTTCCACTTATAAATACCTTGGTATCATCCTTGACGACAATTTGTCTTTTAAACCCCATATTGAGAACCTGGCAAAGAAACTAAACGTGAGATTGGGCTTTTATTTCAGGCATAAATCCTGTTTTTCTTTTGTTTCTAAGATGTCCATTAATCCATGATACATGGACACCTCGTCGGGCATTAACCCAAACAGCGTGCTGCACAAATATGAGACTGTTACAACCTATTACGTCAAGGCTACATTTAAAAAAAAAACAATAGCTTAAGGATTCTCGTTGCTCTAATGTGGAAGTGGAATATATGATGCAAATTTGGCCGGATGAAAATATTCACAAACAGTCGTATAGCCTCCAAGTAGACTACGCTCCAAATCCTAAACGTGCACGGTGACGTAGGCAAGGTGCAATCGTGCCCTGGCCACGAGCAGTGTGAGCACAGGCCAGCAGGGGGAGTGGGGAGGGGGGTCAATCATGCTGGAGCACGGAACAGGCACATTTGCCTAGTGTGAGTGCGCCCTAACTATCAATGCTGAGTCATTGTTAACTTTCCCTGTTAGACCATCAATAGCATGACCCATAGAGAACATTAGGGGAGGTGTGTCTTTCTATTAACAGCCATCCACTCAAGTGCACTGACACTTTGCATCATGGCACATCTATAGGCCCCAGGCAGCTAACTGTTACAGGAATACTTCACCCATACGGAACCGGCGTTCTATCATTATAAAATTGCTATTATGATATAATGAATGTTATAATGTCCTATTAATACTAACCCTACATGTTTACTAGTATGATGTCAAGTTAGTAAACTGTAGGGTTAGACAGTGAGACCATAAAAAACTCTTTCTGCCTTTTCTCAGGCTACGATGAACCGATTTCTAAAATCTTTGCACATTTATATTACACAGGATCTCAGAGTTCAATACACCTTCATATTTCCACCGGTGAAGTAGGCCTTTAAACACAGTATGTGTGGGTGAAACGTCCATATGACATGATTAATCACTGTGCATGGCAGGTATGTAAAGAGGGGCAGCAAGGCCAAAGATAATCATGGTTGAATTTAAAGACCTACTTCACAATATGAAATATGAAGGTGTATTGAACTCCGAGATCCTATGTAGTATAAATGTGCAAAAATGTTAGAAATTGGTTCATCCTAGCCTGAGAAAAGGCAGAAAGAGTGTTTTATGGCATCACTTTCTACTGGATTAACAGGACAGCTGGGCCAAGGGAAGACTGACGGAAGAAAAGCCTCATTCATCATATTATAATAGCAATTTTATAATGACAGAATGCCGGTTCCGTATGGGTGAAAGTATTCCTTTAAATGTGTCCAATGCTAGGAAGAGTATGCAGACTTAAAGGTGTGAAAATGTCTCAATTATAAGGTGCATCCTGATGATCAACAATAGTGTATTCAATGTACAGCATAAAAATGATGAGAATAATTGATCCTGTCCGTCTATTTGCATGGATTTAGCTTTAAAGAAGTAGATACACAGCTCAACCTGGATTTCTATTTAAATACACCCAATGCAATAGTAGGTAACGCTGTGTGTGTAAGAGGTGTGGACATTTCTTGATAAGATGCATCGCAAAGTGGACTTGAAACTGCATCAATACAGAGACATGCCATAATCGAGAGCCTGATGCCAACTAAAAGCAATAGAATAATGCCAGGGAAACCAGTTTGTAAACGCTGCCATACTGAGAAATACAGAGGGAGTTTTGTGGTAAGCTGATAGGCTTTTATCAACTTTGCGTCAACGTTAGCTTGAATGCAACTGACAACCATTTAAATTCAAAAGTTACGCACTGTAGCTTTAACTTAACAGCCTAAAAACTTTTGTTTTAGACGGGCCTGTGCGAGACATCTCGGCCAGGCCTGCCATGTCCACCCATGGGAGGTGGTGGGCGGTGTAGATTTGTGATGGGGCAGGAAGACCCAGGCTGGCTAATATGGCCTGGTGTAGCCCTATTTCCTCTCCTTTATGCGTCTCTTTCCCACATTCTATCCATCCCCCCTCTCTCCCTCTCTCTCTCTCTCTCTCTCTTTCTCCAGACGTCATCTGTTTGTGGCATGATAGAATGTGGAAGTGAAAAGCGGAAAAAAAAACAGAAAAAAGAAAAAGGCGACATTTTGACTGTTTTGCTGACCTACATCGACCGCTTGTCGCAGCCCCAAAGACGCCCGTCAAACGATGCATAAAGCCGGCCATGATCTGTGCACACTACCGCTAAAAAAATATGGTTCCTTGGTCGAAAGGAATTTTAATAAGTTACGGTTGAAACACTGCTATGCCTCGCCGGGCCGGACACACACACACACACACACACACACACACATTCTCACACACACACGCGCACACACACACACACACACACACACACACAGTCACAGCACACACACATAGCTTATAATCGAAACAGGAAAGAGAAGAGAGACGAGAGAGAGAGAGAGGGCAAAAAAAGCCCAAAAAAATCGCAACTTACCGGATTCCAAAATCGGTTTATGGTGGCGGCGTGATGCGTGGTTGATTTGTAACGTGTGAAAATGAAGCCGTTAAGTAAAGCGGCCCGGGTCCCCGTTGTGTTGCACGCAGGAAAGAGGGAAGGAACGAGAGAGCTGACGTGAATGAATAAACAACCGACTGAGAGAGAGTGAGCTCCTCCTCAATATCCACGAGTAAAAGGCGGACATGGCTATTTATTTGACTTGTTAGATACACAAGCAAGACTTTAGACAACCTTAGTAACGAGTGCATCTTTTAAAATATGTAAAATATATATTTATAGCCTTTTTACCGACTGTTACGCCATGTTAGCTATTTCGTTTTCAAATGGACTACTTTTTTTTCTTTTTTTTTTATATATATTTTTAAGATGAACCATATGATTCTAATGATGGTATATTTAATTTAATTTTAGTCGTAAAGAAATAAACGAGTTTTTTTTTTGTTTTTACTGTTAAAAAAATATGTTGTGTGATATTTAAAAAACCCACCAGGAGGCACTGTAGGCTATATAAGCGACCTCACTATGAGCGCGGCATTTAAAAAAAAAATATATATATATATATATTAAATACATATTTTGGAGCCTTTTTACCGACTATTTTGCCTACTAGATTACACCTACACCATAATATCTCGTTTTAAAAGGGACTACTTTTTCTTAATATTTTTTTTTAGTTGAATAACCCATGTGACAGATGTATTATTGACCTATTTATTTTCTATAGGCCTATTAGCCTAAGTCATAAATGCAAGGCAAGTTTATTTATGTAGCACAATTCAGACACAAGGCCATTCAAAGTGCTTTACAGGGGCATGAAATACATCGAGATTAGACATTAAAAACTGCATTCAAATGTAATCAAAACGTTTTAAGTTGATTTACTTTTTACTGTAAAATACATATTTTGTATGATATGAACAATACCACCAGATGGCGGTACAATAGATGGATAAATAAAAAATCCACACTAAGAGGGCTGTAGCTTTGAATATACATAAAATACACAGTTACAGCCTTTATGCACTTTTACACCTAAACCACGACACGCCAATCATCTAGGCCTAATTTAAAAAGGGACTATTTTTTTGGGATAACCCACATGCCATTTTATTTATTACATTATTATTATTATACATACTTAAATTTAAGTCATAAGAACGACAGGAGTTGATTTAATTTGACTGTAAAACACGTATTTTGTATGATATTCATAACACCCACAAGATATGCGGTATGTAGCTTGAAATGGTTTCTGACAACAGCGATACATTTTTTCATTATGGCCAAAATCCATCACATTTACACTCGTATTTGGTTGTTAGTAAAAACTGTTTTCTCCTATATTATTAATTACATTTAACTTCTTCCCTAATTCTACATTCACAACTTTTACATTTTCAAACAAAATACTTTACGGAGAAGTAGGCTATAAGTAGCTGAATAATTTTAGCTAACTTCCGGTAAGTGATTGCAGTTAGCAGTCTCCTCCCTCGTCCTTACGTCATTAAATTAACATGAATCGGTCTTTTTGAAATTTCAAGCAAGTTATCTAGCGTCACATCAGATCCGTAAGATCAATAAAAACACGATAAAAACCATTAAAAACAGACATTGGGAATGATTTTCTTACCAGCAGTTCCGCCATTGTAGCCAAGTAAACATTCATCTCTTTGCGTTCGCGGGTAGATAGATTAGTCCCCGCCCCCTTTGTTGCGTTCTGTCTCCTGATTGGATAAAAGGTTCCGGATACCAGAAAAGTTTATTATTCTTTTTTTTTTATATTATATTTTTGTCTATTTTTATGATCTGTTTTTTTAAATTTTATATAATTAAATTTATAATTTTATTCTTAGTTAGTTTATTATATGTCATGAAAGGTGTAATTGTCAATTTAGGCCAACGATTTTGAAAATTAATTCATTTTCAATAAAAAAATTAAAATACATTTGTTTGGCTACTGACAAAACTACCATGGTACCACAGTGTACTCACACACACACACACACACACACACACACACACACACACACACACACACACACACACACACTTTACATTCAAACATGCATCTCAAACATACGAAACTTTCAACATACTATAGTAAAAAAAAATGTATTGCACATAAGTTGATCAGTTTAAAATACAAAATAAATAGACTAGTTAAGAAATAAATAGGACTACTGTACGTCATCATTTGCTTGAATGTGATAAATCATTTTGCAGTGAGAAACTTTCATCGTCATGTTCTCAAGTGATGAAATGATGACGTGGAAGTCATACAAGAAGGAATTCTGACGTCCTACACATCTGTCTAATAAAGCAAAAAACAAAGCAAAAAAAGAAGGTTACCGATAGGTCAGACAGCAAAACAGCAAATACATGAGACACTTAAACGAACAGATTACAAGCAGATATAGGGAATTCATAATGCAGAAATTCAAGCAGAAATGTGTACATCAACAATGGCATGAATGTGGCAAAGCATTTCGGTTTGTGAGCTAAAGACAAATTGCCACCTTGTTGGATAATAAAATAAACATTCTATTGTATGTTATCATAGTGTAGTCTATTCTAGTTTGCATTTTATTCTAAATAGTGCGATAGTGTTTTTTGTCATGTGCATAAGTGACACAATTATGATTTCTTGCAGGTCATCCAAGAATCATGAAAAAAAAAATCTGTAATAATCAAAAATAAATTTACAATTCCTCCACTAGATGGCACTAGCGCTCCACGGTTAATATATGACTGGGCTGAAAAACGACTTGTCAGTGTCCAAGTGATTCATGGCTCATAAGATTTTATGATTTAATGTCCTTCGATTAATTCTTTCCCGGTTAATGTGGAAATAACTACGTCCGTCTGTTAACTGTCAGGCAGGTTATTGCAGCTTTGCACCATTGTGACACGTAATCTCTCTATATCTACTTTTTAATTATTATTATTTTTTTAATTTTGTTTTGGCATTTAAATTTTTTATGCTTTATTGATAGTGTAGAGACAGAGTTGAAACGGGGCAGAGAGGGGGAGTGACATGCAGAGAACGACCGCGGGCTGGAATCGAACCCGGGTCCACTGCTGGCCGAGGCCCATGGGGGGGGGGACGCCTTACCAACTGAGCTAAGGGCGCCCCCTATAACTACTTTTTACTTTCGATTCTATTTTATACATACTGTTTTATATTGTACAACACATTCCTTTGCCTTTGTGTATTTAGAATGTATCTAATGTAAATATCGTTTATGGTTATGTTTGTCTTATTCAACTCTTTATTTTTCTTCTTTTTTCTCTCGTTCCTACTGCACTGTGGGTCAGAGAAAAACGCCATTTTGATTCTGATGTCTGTCCTGCATTTATCAGAACTGACAATAGAAAACTTTGACTTTGACATGAAAGTCTTTGGCTTGACTTGAAAAAACGGGGGCGCCCTTAGCTCAGTTGGTAGGGCGCCCCCCCCCCCCCCCATGGGCCTCGGCCAGCAGCGGACCCGGGTTCGATTCCAGCCCGCGGTTGTTCTCTGCATGTCACTCCCCTCTCTGCCCCATTTCAACTCTGTCTCTACACTGTCAATAAAGCATAAAAATGCCCAAATAATATCTTAAAATAGAAAAAATCAATATATGATAACAAAGTTGGGTCTCAATTAGCTTTTACAAAAATATGATTGAAAATAAAAAGCATCGCAACGCCCCGAAGCTTTTTCGTATTAAAAAAACTTTGCATAATAAAAAAAAGTCCCACCCCCAAAAAAATAAAATAAAATAGGCCTAAGCATAAGGCAATGCTATGCCCTGAAGCCTGCTACTAGACTGCAGTATTGACAATCACGATGCCTTTTGCATAGAAATGCTGCTGTGCCCTTGTGCCCAAATGTTCATAAATATTATAAAACTTAGTTTTAAAAAACATCTGATTTTATTGTCTAGACTGTGTGGGTGTGGCCGTATCAAACCGTCTCTATGGCAACAGTCATTGTTTCTATAAGTGTTAATCTAATCTAATAAATCTATAAATAATAATTTGTAAAAATGTAAGTGATACGAATGAATGAATGAATGAATGAATGAATGAATGAATGAATGAATTTGAATGAATACTTTATTCCGGACTCAAAGTTTCATATAAAAGACAATACAAACTGCTACTCTCAGTCTTTTATTTCGTCTGCTGTCAGGCTGTTAAACCTGGACAGCAGTGTCTGGACAGGATTCTTGTTGCTGTACCACTTGGGTATCAGTGTCGTTGTTAGGTACCTTACTTATTTATTTATTTATTTATTCATTTGGATCTGATGTTTTTTTATTCTTTTAACTGTGCAGGCCTACTCATGCCCAGCCCATTGTGTCTCTCTGACATATCCTGTGTCCTGTCTATTGTTTTTTATTGGCTGTATATTGTCTGTTATGTGTTGCTTAGTGTGTGTAGGACTGCTGAACTGAATTGCCCTCTGGGATAAATAAAGTTGTTTGATTGATTGAAATACATGACATTACAAATACAAGGTCAACACAGATTAAAACACATACAAGCAACGATTCCCATGTTTCCACAGCCCAGAGGAGAACCTTGCATCACTTCGTCTCACTGAGTGCAATTATATAAAACTGTCTTTTTTGTATTTAAAAACTTTGCATAATAAAAAAAGCCCCCCCCCCGCCCCAAAAAAAATTAAATAAAACAGGCCTAAGCATAAGGCAATGCTATGCCCTGAAGCCTGCTAATATACTCCCTTATTGACATTACGATGCCTTTTGCATATAAATGCTGCTGTGCCCTTCACTAGTCAGAGACACGTCAATACATTACCAACGTG
>OX442349.1:482528-485028 GCA_949357725.1 Hyperoplus immaculatus
CTGATTTTAATATATGTAGACACAGCCTTACACTAATGTATTTCAGTCTGCAGGGTTATCGTTACAGCTAAAAGTGAGAGACAGTCTGACTGAAGTTACATTTCCTGTTTGTGTTGATAACAGAGAGGAGAATCTATCCCTGCGCTCCAAATCACGTACTCTTTCTTTCTACACTACATACTAAAGTACAGAAGAGTTTTAGTCTTTTTACTACACTACATACTAAAGCACAGAAGAGTTTTAGTCTTTTTACTACACTACATACTAAAGCACAGAAGAGTTTTAGTCTTTTTACTACACTACATACTAAAGCACAGAAGAGTTTTAGTCTTTTTACTACACTACATACTAAAGCACAGAAGAGTTTTAGTCTTTTTACTACACTACATACTAAAGTACAGAAGAGTTTTAGTCTTTTTACTACACTACATACTAAAGTACAGAAGAGTTTTAGTCTTTTTACTACACTACATACTAAAGTACAGAAGAGTTTTAGTCTTTTTACTACACTACATACTAAAGTACAGAAGAGTTTTAGTCTTTTTACTACACTGCATACTAAAGTACAGAAGAGTTTTAGGGCCCTAGACAGGAGAGAGAAAAAAAATCAGATAAGGAAGATTTTTCTTTCATTATATCGAGAAATGTCAAGAATAAAGATGAATACACCAAAATGCTATTGGAGTTAGTGAGGGCATTTATGTATTTTCAGCATACTACAATTGACCTGCATGTATTGGGACATCCTAAATCTGGCATACTTAATAGTAGGGAAGTATGGGGATTGGAACGCAGGGTGACTGTCTGACTGAAGTAAGATTTCCTGTTTGTGCCGATAACAGAGAATAGAATCTGCTAGTCCATTTAAAAGCATTCTACTAATGAGCAATGGCTTCTCTTGATTAGACTAATGGTCTCGGGAGTATCTGCCCATTAAAGTGTGTGTGTGTGTGTGTGTGTGTGTGTTTGTGTGTGTGTGTGTGTGAGAGAGAGATAAACTCTACAGGCCTATTCTGTATTATATAAATTGAAATCATTCGCAGTAGGACCCTGACTGGACATATTCAAGTCCTTTCAAACATACCAATTTCAACACACACACACACACACACGCGCACACACACACACACACACACACACACACACACACACACACACACACACACACACACACACACACACACACACATATGGACAACAACACAAGAATTCAATGGGGAAATAATTTTGTTTTTATTGGTCAAAAAAATTACAATAAAATAAAACAAAGTGTGTGTGTGTGTGTGTGTGTGTGTGTGTGTGTGTGTGTGTGTGTGTGTGTGTGTGTGTGTGTGAGAGAGAGAGAGAAAGTGAGCGGGGGGGAGGGGGGAGGGGGTGAGGGTGTAAGAAATACTAAATTTATTGCACATACATAGCTCTTTGCTAGTCCTACCGGACCACTCAAATTGCTATATATGGCAGTCGCATTCACACACACACATTCACAGAGTCAAGTTAAGGTGGTGAGCAATGGTAGGATGTCCTAACAAGTAGGTAAAGGGGGCCTCCCAGTAACCATGAGGTCACTGGTTGGAACCCCCACACCATCTCTACCATTGTGTCCCTGAGCAAGGCACTGTGTCAGGGCCAGCACTATGCTATGGCTGACCCCGTGCTCTGGCCCCCTCCCCAAGTGTTGCTAAAATAACTTGAGAGGGGGTCTGCTCAGAGACAAGAAAAACAAAAAAATCCACCTTAACTTAACGGTGAACGGACTGACTTACATATAAAGGTATATAGCGCTTTGCTAGTCCTAAGACCACTCAAATTGCTATATACCATTAGCAGTCCACCCACCCATTCACACACACATTCAGACATCAGTTAGGCTAAGGGGCTAGGGGCTATGCGAAGGGGGTAAGGGGAGGGGTACACACACACACACACACACACACACACACACACACACACAACACAGTACAAGGGAGTAAGGGGAGGGAAAATAAAAAAATAAAATAAAGTAAATTTAAAAAAAATGTTGAATGAACAGCGGTTGTCTCTCAGTTTTTGTGTGAGAGGCGAAGAAAGATTTTCTCGAGCAGAGATGGGGTTGTTGTGATCGCATTCTTCGTGCTCTGTTGAGGAAAACAAATAAAACAAAGTTAGTGCTATCAGATAAAATAAAAATTAACCTATGTAGTTTTTGATAAGTACTGTAAATGTAGGCTTTATGTATATTAAAGGTGCTACGAGGAACTTTTAAATATTCCCGAAACAGTCTAATTTTTTCCTCTGATGATCATGAATTACATGTAACAGCAAACAAGACCATTAGTGCAGAAAGAATGCTATTTTTATATAGTTTTTCATAATGGCTTTGTCATGGGGTATACGCTCACCCAGGAACAACAGCTGGTGTGGTAAAAACACTACCGCTTTTGTCCAAAGGGGGGCGCTAGAATTAACACAAGCTGAACGTTCCTCAGAGCACCTTTGAATATTTAAATGTATTCCTATCTGG
>OX442349.1:497528-500028 GCA_949357725.1 Hyperoplus immaculatus
TCAATTGTTTCTTTCTGAGATTGTCTACAATGGGTAAGTAGCATATTTAAAAATACATGCTCTTTATTTTTGTATTATTATTGTTTTTGCTTATATTATAGGTCTACAAGACAGAACAAAGATGTGTACACTAATAAACAACAACAGTGAACAATGACAATGTAAACTGAAGATAGGGCTGTAGTGGTATAAGATTGCCTACAGACAATAAAACAATAGAAAAAAGAAACAAGATATGGTGCACTGGAATTATTCGAATTGGGTATAGAAGAAAATAAATACATGCTTTTAATTGTATTACTGTTTCTGTTGGGCTATAATATAATCATTCAAATTGTTCTGTATATTTCAGTGCCTGTTACTAGGAGAAGAACTATTGCCCTTGTGCTGCTGCTTGCCAGACTGCGGAGGGGTAGAAGGAGAAGGAGCCGGTATTGGGTCCATCCAATAAATCAGCGCAGGCAGCAACAAGGGGATTTTTACCATCTTGTTGCTGAACTGCGTATGGACACTCAACGGCATGTACAATATTTCAGGATGAGTGCTGAAAAAATGGATGACCTTCTGTCCCTCATTGGCCAAGACCTCACCAGACAGTCGACAAACTACAGGGCTGCTATTGAACCCAAGCAGAGACTGGCTGTTGCCCTAAGGTGAGCTTGAAATTGTATATACAATAAATCACTGACCACAAATTTAAGGGATTTTTTAATTTAGAAATAAATAAATAATAATAAGGTGTAAGTTTTAAAAGTAAGCAAACACAGGACACAACATGCACTTTGCAAAAGAGTTTTATTGAAACTAAAGAAAAATCCATAACAATAACTTAAATCTGCGGGTCAGCATAGGGAGTGCTTTCTTCCCACTGTGGGTTGCTGCTTGATGCCAGCATTTGGGTAAATTGACCCATTGGATGAACTTGTTGGGGATAAAAAACTGGGGTGGGGGGGTGGAAATTGCTGTTGGGTTGAGTTGGAGCAGGTCGTGAATATTGTGGGGGAAAATGTGATGGTTGGGACCGGGCTGTGTTGCTATCAAAGCTAACAAGAAGTTTTAAAATTCCTATTTTGGCCTGTTGCCTCTTGTTGTGGTCCAATTTCGTCAAAAGTGGGACAAGGCTCATTGCAAAATGATAGGATTCGTCCAGGTCACTTTCAGGTTTGGGATGTGGCTCCTGTAGAATTCCCAGGAGTCGCTCTTCCACCTCGCTTGCCTGTGATCTGTGGCTCCTCCTCGTCTCCAGTGTTTCATTTGTCACTTGCTGTTTTGGGCTACGGGACCTCAGGGGCCTGTCCGTCTCCCCAGAGCAAGACGGTCCAGACAGGGATGGTGCTGGAGTCACTCTGGACTCGTCAAAAAGTGGAGTTGACAATCTCTCCTCAGGATTAGAGCTTAGATTGCTTTTTGAACTATATAGAAAAAATGCACATAAGAAAATGCACAATTCAGTCATTGTGATTAATTTATCACAAGTATTTCCTTAGGGATGGCATAATTATCATAATTTGCAAAGTGAAGAATTATACATTTAATATTGTAGTTAATACTGTCAACAAAATGCGGATTATAACATTTCAAAAATACCTTCTCGGCTGAAGGTGGGGCACAAGGAAATACATAATGTCTTTGTATTTCCACTCCTTTGGAGTGCCTCCTGCTGAGCCACTTGCAAAGGTTTTCTTACGGTTTTTCACAAAGGCATCTCTTAATATCCTCCATTTGGATTTGCAAAGTTCAGCTGAAACAAAGAAGAGAGACAGATTATTAAAGTAATCTCACATGTTATTTATCTTTTTTTTTTATTCCCACACAGGTACTTGGCTTCCGGGGACTCGCTGAGCAGCCTGGCGTTCAGCTACCGCCTGGGTCTCACGACAGTGTCAAACTCAGTACACATGGTGTGTGCTGCTATTGCAAAGAATCTGATGACCACGTTCCTCCCAAAGCCAACCCCAGACACATGGAAGGAGGTGGCACAATGTTTCTGGGACAAATGGAACTTTCCTAATTGTCTGGGAGCCCTCGACGGGAAACATGTCGTTATTCAGGCACCACCTCTGTCCGGCAGCCAATATTTTAATTATAAGAAGACCTTCTCCATCCTGCTGTTGGCTCTTGTGGATGCAGAAACAAGATTCCGCTACATTCAGGTGGGTGACTTCGGGAGAGCAAGTGATGGAGGGGCATATGCAGCATCTGACCTGGGGAGAGGGATGGAGAGCGGTACACTGCATGTGCCAGAGAGAAGACCCCTGCCTGGTGCTGATGATGATGGTGATGTGCCGTATGTCATGGTGGGTGACGCAGCATTCCCTCTGAAGCCCTATCTCATGAGACCCTTCCCTGGCCAGAATCTCCCCCACAAAAAGAGGGTATTCAACTACCGCCTCTCTAGAGCGAGGATGGTCGTTGAAAATGCCTTTGGCATTCTGGCATCAAGGTGGCGGGTTTTTCATCACAGGATTAACCTGCACCCTAAGCACGTCGACAACCTCAT